>KN882327.1:92663-103497 GCA_000934455.1 Apostichopus parvimensis
ATAAAGAGTGAAATGATGGTTGCTGGCAGCATAAAGAAGAACCAATTAGCGAATGTAATGCCCGGATCGTCACCGTAAATTCTGTTGATAATACAAAAACAAAAGTATACAAATGAAAATCCGAAATAGCTACTTTAAAGAAAAAAAAATATCGAAGAAAGAAACATAGAACAGGACAAAATAATAACATTTTAGACCTGTCATCTCCTCGATTCAACCCGCCATATATCAACACGATACAAACACGTGATATCTGTCTTACACACTACATCCATCATGAATGAATTATATGACGTCGCCATCGCAATATGTCTTTCGCAATGACGATATTGCTTACGTAATAGGCCTATATGTCGTTACCAGACCGTAATTGTGAAACTACGGTAAAACTGGGGTGCAATTAAACCTACCGTCTTAGTAGACGGAAAGAGAAAACGCCTCCTACGCCTATACATATACTATAACGATGCATTCCATTCTCATCATTGAACAGCCCCAAAAGTTACCACTTTGTTCCATCATTTCCTCTGGGTTAAGTTGTTATTTTAGTTCGCCCGTTCGCATTATCACTGCTGTGACCATCGCGTGCGAAGTTAACACGGCAGGCGATAAGACTGTGGATTTTTTAGCACAAGCGTGTAGTATACCTGTATGTGTGACACTTTGATCTGCAACTCACGGTAAAGTAGAAGTAATAAGTATATAGTCTACCCGCGCAAAAAGCATCGTATCAATGCTAATAGGCGGTAAAACTAAATCATGGACGCTATCAGCATACCAAGCATGCGTAGCCAATATGCTTGGTGCACATGCACAACAGTACCCCCCCCCCCCCCCCTGCGTCGAAATATAGCGACGAAAAAAGAAAGGGTTTCCACCTATAACTTGACCATTCTGTCTGTCGCACTACCCGTCACTTTCTATAACATATGCATTACACCATGTGGCTTGTGTGGAAACGATGTGTAGTGTGGAATTGAGTGTCACGTGAGCGTAAACGAAATGGTTCAACAAGTTTCGCGAAAGTCTTTACATTCCTTCATTCTGTTTGCCAAAAGAAGAGCTATGCGAAATTTGACAAAGCGTAACATTAAAAACCTGAAACTAAGCCTTGTTCCCTCATTTTTCTGGTATTATATTGATTAGCGGTCTTTGTGTAGAGCATTTGCGTATTTCTCTATGCTTTTTATAGTTAGACAATCTCACTGATTCGTAGTATTAATTATGGTTAATTATGTGTGCAAAAGTACCGTGTTTTTAATCGTTTCTCCCCGGTTTGACCTATTGTCACCCGAAAACCCCTGATATCCAACACATAGAATAGCAGCCAGTTGGGACAATTTCCTAATGCTAATACCTCTCTAAACTGTACTCCAATACCATGCTCTAAAAGCACTGTTATTGACAGTAAAGACAGTTCCTAACCTTGATCTGATAGAAACATGATATTCATATTGCTCGCACTGACGATACCAGTGCTCTGGAAAAGCGGAGCATGACACTGCAATATAGAAAAAATTCTCCCAACTGGGTGCAGAATAGAACTACTCAAATGAATATTTTGAACTAAGTCTTGCATATCTTACAAAATCAACGGACACAAACGGTGAGCTCATAATCGATTAGCGTTAATACTCATTAGTGGATCCAGAATTTCTCGGAAGATGCAGGGTCCGGTACCCGTCGGTATACCCTTATTTCCGACATTACAACCCATACAACGGTGTGTACGATGATCATATCGGGCAAAAAAAAAAGGAAAAATGTGAAACTTTTTATACCTTTCTATCCAATGTGGCCATGTGTACAATAAGTTATGTGTGAAGCTATTAAGTTTTAGTGCCAAATAGCCTATGTTTCAAAAGGGGAGGGGCCGGACTAACCGGATCTCCTCCCCTCAATACACAGCCGAGTTTCAATAGCTTGTATAGGTGTTCCTTACTCTTCGATAATACCAGTCATGGCCACTGTTGTACCCGTTCCTGTCAGTGTTGTTGTGCCTCCAATTGTTGCAGAGTACGCAATGCTAAGTAAGAGCCCCTTCGATAGAGCCAGCTCTTCTGGTGTCAGGGATGCAATATCGAATTCGTCTTCTGTGACGTCAGGTTTGTCATCAGTTGTCTTCATTCCTGTCTGATCTTCTTTGTCGATGTCCGCCTCCTTCAAACCTTTCTCATCCGTTGTTTCAAACGCAGGATTATTGTGTTGTACAGTTTTTCTGGTTTACACGAGAACAATAATTGATATGAATTTTTTTTTAAGCAGTTATTTTCCGCATCTCTTTCCAGAACAACGTACCCATAATTTCCTTTCCCTTGACGAAGCCGAATTCATCGCATAAATGTGCATAAACGGACTCAAAATGACAAAATACATGTAATGAAACATGACTTTATGTTTATAGTTTCCATGGTAACAGTGTTTACTATTTTCTTTGTAGCAGCATATAACCATGATCATGCTAATTTAGGAAATGTTGCAAAATAATCATTTTTTTTAGATTTGTCCGGACATAATTTCCTTGCAACAACTGGTATCTGCCAACAGTTTCTTAAATTATGATTCAGAGTTTGGAGTCTCAAACACTGTGTTTTATCCTATCGGGGCAGTTTCTGCCGTTCAATCACTACTCTGACAGTCAAATACTATGTCCAGTTTCTCATGCACATATATTCAGTCATTAGCAAGGAACATCATGATATGACTGACAGGGTATTTTTTGACGGCTTTTTCGTATTTAAATGTCCACCCAATTTCCAGTAACCTACTTAACACTTCATTAGCATTTCAAAACAGTCAATGAGCAGAAAGCAAGAATTGCAAAACCATAGTGAGCCCTTGAAGTATAGTATTAATAAACACAGAAGATTACATGCGTTATCAATCTCCGTAGTATAGCACCGCACACACAATATAGCCTATGGAATACAACCACAGCATATATAGGTATGCAGCACACTTTATGCGCAGACGATATTGCTTGGACGGCAATCTCGTAATGGCTTGCAGGTCCAAAACAAGCAAACCATGCAGTCAAGGCAAAAATTTATCACAGCAACATCTCCATATCCATTGTTTACTGTGTTTAGAGTGTAAACTCTTTATAGCTGTTTAATAACCACTTCAATTTGTTTTGAGAACTTTATCTTTCAAAACAAATATTAAGATTTAAATTGGGTACGAAAAGCTAGTCTATAGAGTATGTCAGTGGGAACATTACACATGCGCACATTGAACACATGAACAATAAAAGAACGGAGCATGAAAATCAAACATTTCTATCTTTTATAATACAACAAGTTAACATCGCTCTAGAGTATCTTAGAAAGTTTTATGTCACAAGCTGCAACCCCTCCCCCACCCCCCGTGCCCTCCTCGGCAACCAATAATTGCTGTATAATGCTAAACTGCATGTTAACCGATGTACGGTATACCGCAATACCCCCTAATTAACATATATATGGTTTTCAGTTCAAGCACGAATCATTTTGATTGCAATTGTTTTGTTTTGTTTTTGCTTACCTTTCGTCGATTTGGTCATCCAGGTCTGAGTTTACACCGGTCACCATCAATGTAGGTTTTGATGATGAATTGGATTTGAGCTGTAATAGATTAAATAAAGGCTATCAGCTTTGAAGACTTCAAACTGGACATTTGCTAGACACATACTAATTAATTTACAAGTAGATACTCTGCTGAAAACGTATCTAAAAGTTAGTCAACGTACATATACGTTAGCTGTATATTTATGTTAAGAATAACAATTAACAACGTGCATCATTCCATCAGTTCATTTGAAAAAAAAAAGTCACAATGTATGACAGAGAAAATTTACTCACCATTTTTCTATCTTTAATAATCTGAATAACAATAGCATGGGCGATAGGTACCATCATGGCGGTGGTAGCAGTATTGGATATCCACATCGATAAGAATGCAGTGCTGATCATGAACCCTAACATCAACCTGTAACAGAGAATTCAGTATACTGTGCAAGCTCAGTATGCCTATAGCCAAGGATGACCCGTGTCGTTACACCTTATACAATATTCAAAGTAAAACCATTTTCACTAAGACTGACAGCTGTACGTTCAAATCACAATTTCACCGCTCGTAAAAATGATTAGCATCCTTAGTAAGTTTGAAATAGTCCAAACTATAGATACATATTTAAAAAAGTATTGAGTATTGTTGCTCAAATCATAGTCGTAAACCGAGAGAGTTGCGGCATGGAATGTTTACAGTCACGTGATTGGAAGTGGCAATTTGTACCCGTTTACCAATTCTATACCGACGCGTGACTGCAGTAAAACACTAGGCCTATGTAGTGGGTTACGGGTGCGGGGGGGGGGGGGCGGTGTTGTACCGGTGAATGTACCGATTCCGCTCAGACATTGTAAGTAGGAAAAGTTTTGGTTAGTTATATACATTGTTACATGTTCAACTTCAGAAGTTGAATGATATTTGTCCTCGATAAACATAACAATAATCGTAAACGTAAACGTACTCTATACACAGGAGTTTACTATACGTTTGGTTGTTTAAGTTTGGAGGTTAAAGGAGTTTAGTGGTTTATTGTGTATGCCTCCTCTAGCAATATATCAATATCTCTTACCCACCATTCCCAAATCCATATTCACTCCTGATAATAGACAACTGGAATTTCTAGTCATGATACCCATTCACATAGTAATAGCATAGTTGATTGCTCCAGTGTATACTGAATACCTTCAATTGAAGAGTGAAATCTGCTGGATAAACCCCTTCCCACTCCCACTCCACATCTGCACTATCCCATCTACCTAACTACACAAATTGGAACGCATCAGCACTGCGCACTCGCTCCCTGGGCACCGCCCACTTACTCCTACTTCCGAATATACCATTCAGGAAGAATACAGACTGCAATCTCTTGTAAGATATATTTAGTTTTATAGTTTCTCTTAAGTTGTGAAAACCAACTTTTAGCGTTTTAAGGCAGGAAGCAATAAATAATGGATAGTCCAGTTCGTTAGACAAAATATACTTCCTGGTCTTTTTTTCTGCCACAGGCTATAACTAAGCCAAAAGAATAAAGAAAAGAAGGGAAAAAAGATCGCAGACCTACCATCTCGGTTTTGAACCCATTACCAGTAAAGTTCCTAGGGCAATCCTTTTGTGGACATTCCGTTCTTCAATTGTAACCGCCATGACCATACTACCAAAGAACAGCACAACTGTATCTTTAAAGTAGTTCCTAGTAACGTCATCCATGTCCAATATCCCTAGTAGCGGAAAGAGTATCATAGGGAGTAAAGACGTCACAGCTAATGGCAACGCTTCCGTGATCCAGTAAGCCGCCATTACGATTACAACCCATCCTCCCTTCGCTGGCTGTAGATTGATAGAAATGTTTTAATGGTCAGTAGAAGATAATATCATATATATACCACTGACCCAGTCTTAAAGGGCCTATATACATAGGGATACAAGCAAAAATGGTAGATATGCCTATAGTGAAAAGTGAAATGGATGTATACACACACACACACACACATATATATATATATATATATATATATATATTATCAAATGCAACCTCTTTAATGGAGATATTGTGGAAATTTTCTCATAGTTCATCTAAATTTCAATTCGAAAATATGTACAATTATTATGGATCCAACTTCAGCGCATGACCTCGTGTCAGCAATCAGCCTAATGTGAACTTTTTAAAGAACGATAATTAATAGCTTGAAGGGAGCATGCTGACTTGGTTGAGGTTTCTCTTTGCGGATTGTTCTTACCTTTCACTCACCCTCTTCCCGCCCTGAAAGGTCTACGAGAACTTACCCCAGAATGCTGGGCAAGCAATGGAGATGCCAGGGTTGGTACCAGTATGATGATTAAGGTTGCTCTATACGCCCACGCTACTCTTCCAGCCTGTCGTAAGAAACCCATCTTGAATTCAGTTTTCTGCACAAAAAAATGTAATTATGAAGAAAAGCGGAAAGAAAGAAAGGAAATTATAAAAACAATAAAACATAACAAAAATAGACGATGATTTGAGTTATGTTGATCTGTAACGGAGTGCATACAGTATACTGCAAAGAATATATACTAATAACTTGCAGTTTGAAAACGACGAAAGGCTCGGAATGGACCTAAAAAAACCTGTGACTTGGCAGCATTTACCTAAGTATACAGTATATTTTTGAGTATATCACACAGTAATCTCAAATAGCATGGTAACATGTGTCTGTTTGATGCGGAGCGGTGGTTTAACCAATGTTCATCAGTAACCTCTATCCTCACAGACTCAAAAGGTAATTTTTTTGGACAGGAACTTTCTTGATCATGCAGCTGAGTATACGCTGAGTACATACCAGTAACCTTTCTTGTGCTGCTGTTTTACATAACGTTTGCTGGCATCATACGCTGCTATATGAGTACTTGGTCACTATGCATAGGAAAGTATGCGTGATACCAGCAATGTGTCAATCATTCACGTATATCTATACTGAGTCAGAGTAACTTTAAAGGAGGCCTCTTCTAGGCAAAAACCTTAAGGTCAGTTTTAATGCACTAATATCAGTCCAAATTACATATTTCTATATCCACTCATAGACTTTTTGAGAAATGAGACCCTTTAAACATCTGATGTTCATTAATTAAAGCGGCCTCTTTTTAATTAGTCTAACACATAGATCATGACGTCACTGCCCTCAGATGCGACAAAATTCAAAGGAAAGCATATTAAGATGTATGGCAGCTTTAAATAACTAACACTTTTTGCAATGCATTACAACAACAAAGATATCAAAGACAAATGGTGTTAAAAGGCAATAACTGTGATTTGTTGAGTTATTAGAATTTACAAAACAAATGGATTATTTTAAAGGTACCGGAATAGCTTTTTGCTAGCATTTTAGTTTGTTTCTTGTGGTTGAACAATGACCAACTAAGACGAAAATTCTTCAAAGTATCTGACAGTTTTGTTGACTTTGCTACTTTATTCTTGGGTTACCACTACATTACGGTGTAAGATCAATTATATGATATCATAGTTATAAGTATAAGATGGTTAAATTGGCAACAGGAATCATGACATAGGTCAACACGTTTCACGATGAAATATAAAGTTAAGCATATGTTACGACGTATCATTAAATAAAGGATTACTTTAAGCATAGTTTTAGTCTTGATATGTTAGTCTAAGAAAAAGGAAAACTTGAGTTTTAATATTTCTGTTGCTTCTTCGGAACTGATCTAATGGTCCGTCACTTATTTGATGAACCTAAGCTATTTAAAGGATCAATCATCCAAAACTTAAAATTGGTATAGAAACATAATCTGGAATGATAACAGTGGGGTTTTGATGATCTACAACATATCAAACCTAAAGGGGTTCTCCAGAACAATTTTCTTTTGACATATTAAAGAGGAACAAAATGTATGCATTCTCGCAAAAGTTGCATTAGAATTCTGTACTGCATTTGATATATTTGAAATATTGACAGTTGAAGTTCTCGCACTTTCTACCGTATACTTGAAGCAAACAAGTGCGATTATCATTGAAAACAAACTGATCAAACTATGTTTTATTTTGCTTTATTTTCCAAGATGTTGTTTGATTGGATAGGGTTGATATGTTTCCCTAAAGAAGATATGAAGTTTTTGACAGATAATTACCTGTGACAAAGGTGGAATATGGATACATCAAATTTTGAAGTAGCATTTTCATTGGATGCAAATTTACAGAAAAAGAAAACATTTTTGTGAGCAGTGTGAATCGATGAAATCACACCAGTTTGCTTCAAGTTCTCGAAAACAAAACGTAGGATTTTTATGCAAAATTCCACGAGAATGCGTAGATTATATTCCTCCTTGACATATGAAAAAAAAATACACTTTTATTGGATCCTTATTAAGTTGGTGCCTTACGTCATTCATTATGCTTCGATTTCTCACTAACAAGGAACAACTCAAATGCTTTGTAATTTCTCGGTTAGAATGAGAGCTATCCAATTACGTGTGAACATAACGTGGGTCGGTCTGATATGCACAAAGTTGTAACCTAACTCAATATTCGATCTGCAACACTGCAACACTGCACTACTTCAATCTTTAAATGTAATTCTGTAACCTGACAGTTTGTTATGTTGTTACGATTTATAGGGTCCGTTTAGAGCATACAGAATGATATATAGAGACAAGCCCTGTATGTATCCATGCGTAAAAAGCCCCTGACACTACAAAGTATTCGAGATTTTCTTCTTATCCCATAGAGGTCATTTGCAGTGTCTGCAATAATATTTTTCTTGGACGGAATTTTAGAGCTTATAGGGTACGTAAAGTTTCATTTTTTTTTATACAAATCGACCACATTTTGAGTCGCAAGTATAACTGTTTGAGACAGCAGAGCTGCTCCAACTGAACCGAAACCTTTCGATGGGTCGCAGCAGTTTTCAAAACGTCAGAAACTTTATGCAGTTTTCGGAACTTGTCGACGGTGATAGATTTTCTTTTCCATTGTCCATTGTCCAAAATAGCTTGTTATGCATTTTGAGCATATATTTTGAAGGGTTAGGTCTGTAGTTTTTCCTGGCATCTAACAGTACAAACTTTGTGACTAACAGGAATTCAATGCTGCTGATCGCGTGCCTTATATAAGGAAGTCATTACATGGCATGTTCCCTTGAGGTTTCCGTGGTTTCTCGTTAATATGGCAATAATGCTGTTGAGTCTCTCATATAGTGGATTTCATTTTGAAATTCCCGTTTAATACGGTAATGCCCTTTACGTTGTAGAAAGGTTTAATAATTTCATTGGGGTCATTAATATTGAAGCTTTAAGCGATTTATTTTTCAGCTCGGAAGATTGGCCATTTCCGTTTAAATTGCCTCCAAATAATCTTTCAGATTGAGACTTCATTGGTAATATATAGGTAATCAAGTAGAGAGTATAGTTTTCATTTAGAGTGTGTTTTATTGCACTGTACTATTCATAACAAACCGTATTCTCAGAACTCTTTTGCTTTGGGGTCTTCATTATCCAAGATAATTCCCTAACCGTTTCAGTGGTAGGTGTCGCAAGTGTTGTTATGGATTTCAAACATTTGCATAATGCTTTAATCTAATCTAATTATATACAGAGAGGCTATCAGAAAAGGTTTTTAACATATCTGTGAATTGAAGAGCCTCCATGTCGAAACCCGTGGAATTCTCAGAAGAAACATGTTAACTTAGATAATTATTTCTGTTTTGATGTTAAATTTTACTCTAGCATGCACACGCTTTCTGTGAGCGAATAAAGTTACGCCGTTTATGCTGCGAATTCCAAGCATTTCAAACAACAGACAAATACATATTGAATGTTTTAAGGAGCAGACAGATTGTCCCTGTTGTTATTTGGTGGCTCTTTCATGAGCCATTATAATTCGAGCTAATCGTCCCGAGACCTCTTTCGGCTTTTATTGGAGGCTGTCTGTAGCTGGGTGCTACCACCTGCATGCCAGCTTTCGTCTTGCTTCTCGCAGCCTTCCCTGAAAAGGACATTTTGCGTGCACTGTATGGAAAGTTCCTGTCTCCAAGCACACCCAAGCTGCCTAGCCGACTGAAGAAGAGAGAATCGACTTCAAGTTGACAGTCGGACTAAAGTCCTCGTGGCAGATAGACTACGAGAGCCGGATAGGCTAGTACGCTGGTTATATATATAAGTCATGCCTTTCATCGTTTCGCGAAATTATTACCCAAACTTGAGAACACCTTGTCAATATAGGTTTGCCTTCTTTCTCGGCCTGATTTGGACTCTCTGCAGTCCATGTACTCTTTGTTTATGGTTAATCTCGTGTAGAAAGATCTGTGAAAGCAATGGCCTTCGGGAATTGATAGTACAGTTGGCCATGCTCCCCGGTGAGTCGTTACTACTACGTAGCCTAACACTGGGCCTAGCCTATAACGATGCTGTCGCCGTTTTCGTTTCGAGAAATCAGTACATATGTATAAGTATAGTATGGCAGTCTGCACTCTTGTATATTCCATCCATTCGTTCACATGCGATCACTTCTTGTTTACTTGATGACTAATTTTCTCTCATTAGTTACAGCCTGAAGTGCAAGTAATTCGCTTGGGGGAATGAAGCACTGTTCACTTTGAAAATTCCCAATCATCTGATTGCCTACCCTATTTGGTGGTCACGAACAAGCAAACAATCCATGACGGGCCCACTGCCCAATGTCAGTCTATTGTTGTCGTTCTCGGATAACGATTTGAAATTGATTTTGATACTTAAGTTTATTGTATCATATCACTTTTAGTTTTGGAAGCAACCACTCTACAACAACTTTAGGAATCCCGTTTTCTAACTGTTTGTAACAAACTAAATTAAGCATATAATTTTGTTCGGACTTTTTTATCATCCAGAAGAATTGTAAAATTGTCCTCCATTCTACTGGTCTTCCTCCAAAATAGTAGAAGAGGAAACTCCAAACTATAAATTACAATTACAGCTATATCCGACGTGAAGTGTAGGTCATATGCCATTCGGCATCTCCCACCATATACATTATGTGGCCTGACTATAACCTCCTATACACTAACTGCCTTTCAGGCCGATATATTATTATAACTTTTACCAAAGTTTGGCACAGGTGATAGGCCTACTTAAATATCTCAAGCAATAGAAATATTGTATTATTATAAGTGTTTTTTAATAGTATATTAAGAGCAATCCTTATCAACTTTGTTACATAATCTATGTTCAAAGTGTTCATCAGTTAACTGCTCGTATAACATAATCCGTAAAATTAACGTGATTTAATGCCTAAAGGAGATGTGTATTGCCGGGGTAAAGTTTT
>KN882328.1:29971-43897 GCA_000934455.1 Apostichopus parvimensis
GAAACCGGTAAGGAAGGTCGTAATTCCACTGTAGGCGTTTGTCACCTGTATTGAACAATACTAGGTCTGTTTTGGTGACATATTTGCCACATTTGCCTTATATAGAAAACCACAGAAATAATATATATATGCATATATGCATACTTTATACTATTGTGTTAAAGGAGGTTAGAATATGTTGTTATTTGAAACTGACATTATTACACTTGTCTCTGGCTGTAATTTAAAAAGCTGAATGATACTGTCAATATTGCTGTTACCATTTCTAAAAATACCTCACCTCATCACTGTAGAAGAGTCTGTTGTATAATAAGATGAACTGACTGTTTTGATGTACTTCAAACTATAACACCCAACCACTCTTTAGTTAACAAACATAGATTTTGTTTGAGTTTTTGTGATACCAGCCAATTCCAGGCTATGGGCAATTCTCGTCATTCTACTACCCCAAATATTTTTATCATTTTCCGTTTTGTTATCATTTTCCGGGGGGGGGGGGGGGGGCATTCACGGCCTACAGTGCAGATAGCTGAAGCGATAAGAATTCCTCACAGAGGTTCAAAAACTTACTGGTTTGAAAATTTAACTCTTTGCAAGACCAAATTCTACGAGGATGTGCTTTTGACCTAAAGATGCAGAAATATTGCAAGGCAATCCATTTCTGCCAACATAAAATTGACAAATTCATGTTACAGAAGGCTCTGATATGGAATCCTACCATGCAGTGAACTTCTATGTACTTTTGTTAGCAGAGCTGTTTTACTTGAAAATTAAATGCTAATGTTCTACTGTAATTGTATCCCTTACTATGCAATAAGGAACATCTGCGAAATTTTCATCAGTGCTGTAATTCAGTCATTGCAGCAATTGTAGTGTGTAAATTAACATGTGTTATGTGCTATTAGCGTACGTCCTGTTGTAATATCTACTGATGCACATGGGGTGTTTATCTATTCTTCGGCCGCTTTAGAAAATAATTATACACATGCCGGTTAAGTTTCAGCAACTCCCACCAATAATTATTGCTTTTGAACTTTTTTGTAATGGCTTAAAGTATGTTAGGTTAGGACTTGTATACATACATGTACAATCCATCAAATGTAGCCTCGGCTCTAAGCCTGAACGTACGGTGGCAAAATGGAGATATTTCTTATTTGCTGTGGGGCCCACCCCAGCAAAGAACTATCAAATAATAAAGAAGAAAGAATATGAGAAAGTTGTTTTCAAAGAGGCCACTGTAAAACAGTGGTAGAAGGATTGGTTGAGTTTGTAATAGAAAGAACAACGAGCTGTTTATATTCTCTGCAGAATGTAAAGATTTGTCGCCAGTGCAAGGTTCAAAATTTAAACATTTGTTTAATGGCCTATGAATCTTGATTTCCACATTCGGATCACATATTCCTGTTCAACCTGTCAGTAGTTTTACATCAATGAAATCAGTTCTTGGTTTAAAGAACACATTTTTATGATTTATTTTCTGTATAAACATTGTTCAACATTAAACTCATAAAATAGCCACCCTCTGCCCCAAAAATGCCCCCCAAAAAATGGCAAAGGGGGTTAAGGGGGGGGAAAAGACCCCACAAAAAATGTTTTAGTTTTTACCCTGCGTGCTGCAGTGTTATTGCCACATACAGTACAGTATGTGTATGTAACGCTATTATTTCCACAGACAGTATGTGTACATGTACATGCAACAGTATTATTTCCACATGTACAGTATGTGTATGCAGCAATATACTGGTACATATGCATGCAGCAGTATTAATAATTTTTGCCACAGTATATGTATGTAATTTTGTGATGTCAAGACTGCAAACAATAATTTTAATACCACCATGACGGATGGATACATTGCAAACTATTGCAATCGATGCAAGAATTACAAAGGAAGTGCTTGCATAAATTAGTTTTATACACTCAGACGACAGAATTACTTGTAACAGAAAGTGTTGCAAAGTTACTACGTCAAAACAGAATTATTCATGCCCCTATTATAAAACAGAAATACCACTTGGAGCTGCTAGTGTTACTATGACGATACTCAATAGACTTACCGATTGTGAAGCCTTCTGTTCAGTCAGACAGGGAGCACAAGTACAGCCAAATTCAGTCTCTTCGTCAGATTGTGAGCTATCGCTATCTGGTTGCTCACAGTTATAGGTAGATATCACATTAGTCTCCATACTGGTTTTAATGTCTCATGTAGAACGTATATATACAGTATATGCAGGATCAAACTAGTCCAGACACCTCAAACAGTCGATATATTCTCACTACTCACTGCCAACTATTCCCCTTAATTATAGACGAGCCTGTATTTAATGTCGGGTATAAACAGCAACACCCGGAAAAAAAAAAACACTGTGTGGTGTATTCTTAATTACCCTGAAGTTAAAACTGATACCAGCACCACAGTGTAAGATCTCCAGGGCAAGATGACAGCATATATACTGAACAGCTGCTATATGAAACACACAGCAATGCAACTCAATGCTGTGGTAGGATGACAAACCCCTTCAACTGGATTATCCAGGACTCTGTTGATACAATTTTGAAAATAGCACTGGTAGTTGAAGAAAGCAGTACTGTAGTAGTAGTAGTAGTAGTACCACAGACTTAGAGCTCAAAATGCCACAGATTTCCTGATTTTCCAAAGTGAAAAAAATTAATGAGAGTTTTCCTAGAACAGTCCATGTCAGATGCACACAGAGTTAGAATACAAAACTAGCAATTCATATTGAGTGTAGCCGAACACTGAAGCAACATGTGCAGTGGTACTTCACGATAACTAAAAAAGAGTTAATAGTAACCCTGGTCGTCTCGCAGGAAAACTATCGAGCATTGTTTTCTGTTGATATTGAAGTGCCAAGGTTACTTGCAAGAACGCTGCATTGTTCGTCGGTGATATTCCAAAACTCCCTCACAAATAATACAAAACCATAAATCTTTTGTGATCATATTCATTGAGTGAACTATGGAACAAGAATGGCTGGGCGATGCTACAATGACAGCTATTAACTGTGCGTAGTGCAGACAACCATATATGATCGTGATAAAGATTAAACTTCACTGGTAACCAATAAAGGTTACCATTTTAACCTTTAAACTTGGGTATCTTTACTGACTCAAAGGAAACTCCAAGCACACAATCACACTTCCTCTTGGTGAAACAGCCGGTGAAATTCCAGTACAATCGATCCCGATCCTGTCAAGACATCATCTTCGTTCATTAGTTATCAAAGTCATTTCCAGCAGGTTCAACTACACATCATGCATGTTGAACAGACAAAACACAGCATGGGGCGTTCTTTTTGTCAGGGTTAACTTCATGACTAGCCAACCATTCCACCACAACTGTTCTCACATATGGTACTATCTTTGACTTTGAGAGAAGTTGAAACCCGGCAGAGAAAATGAGACTCCAGGTCCCACGAAATCAATTTCACCTCCCCACAGAATGTAAACAGAACTGGCAATGAAACAAAACTTGAGGCTTAAACACAGATACGGCCTTTGGCAACCATAATATGCATTACCAGGCGGGCGTAGTGTACATACTGTAGTGATAAAGTGTAGGCTTGACAGTTACTTTGGAACACCCACTAATATACAGCTATTGACCCACTCATAACTTCCTTACACAAAGCTTTTTGCTATTTGACCTGGTTCACTACGCCAATGGATTTAAAAGCAATCACACATTTTAGAGAGTAGTTCTACTTACAGTATATCACAAAATTCATAGCAAACAAACTAAACAAGAAAAAGAAACCAAAACCAAACATCAGAAGGTGGCGAATAGAACAATCCAAAATTATTGATTGGAAAGTAGAACAGGCTTTCTTCTTGTATTGCAGAATATGAACAATTTTCCCAAATTTGGAATTTTGTTTCACACATCCCAATAGCATTTGCACACCGTTAAGCCAATGAGGGGGAGGGGGTCGGGAGGGGAGGGGATCGACTAACCACTTGGATCTCATAGAAAGCCATGCTATTTTGACATCTCTTGGGTAACCCTTCAAGGTACAAAGTCAAAGTAGTGGATATTTGACCATGGGGAAGAAGTTAGGGCAACTTTGGACACAAGTATTACTGCTCAATGCGGAGAGAGGATTCAAACCAGTATCCAGGGGTTTTGCTTTATTTGCTGCTATTAATATCACAACAATATGACAGCTGCCAAAGGTCATGAAATTTACTGCTTATAACAATGAATTGAGAAGAATTTTTAATGTTTGCCAACTGGTATGTATTTAGGGAATTTATATAACGTAAAGGGAATTGTTTAGAGAAGCTTCTTGCCATCTTCAAAAGGTCTGGTGACCTATTTTGTTCCCAATGTAAATTTGTTAGCTGTACATCTAAGTTCTTTTCAGTAATACAACCTTTTATAACATCTAGACAGATCGACAGAGTATAAAAGTCAATCCATACAATTTCGTTCTAAGAAAGCCAGGAATGCAGATGTTATCTTACCTCAGTTAGATTTACATTATTGTTTTTTTGCTACTAACATAATAACATTATGACTCATCTGTTTGCCCAGCTAGTCCAGACAATTTGAAAGAAGAAAATTTCAATGTCAAGATTATGGACCGTCTCAACTTCTCAAGGTTAAACAACACTTATATGAACACAACAAATGTATAACTCATCAATACATCCATGTACTTGGTTCTGATGCTGACAAATAAAAATACTGAATTTATCGATTTTGTTTGGAAATGCTTTTGTCTATGAAATAATCTTTGATGAGAATAGGAGTATGCAAATAATTTGATTTTGGGAATGTTGATAAAGTGATCAGAACTACAGCAGCCACAAACTACAGACTCAATGGCACCAACAACCATGAGGATCAATTTTACCTGGCCTTTATCAAACTGCCTATATTATTGCTTTCTTAAATAATCTATAAGAAAAAATAAACAAGACTAGTAATATCTAATTTAAAAATATGTACATTAACCCAGCTCGCAATGACAACTTGCTG
The DNA here is from genome assembly GCA_000934455.1 of Apostichopus parvimensis. Taxonomy (NCBI): domain Eukaryota; kingdom Metazoa; phylum Echinodermata; class Holothuroidea; order Aspidochirotida; family Stichopodidae; genus Apostichopus; species Apostichopus parvimensis. The sequence continues at coordinate 34,971 of KN882328.1, forward strand.
AGTAATCATACTATTCCTTTAATTAATGAGATTTCCATACGCATGCAGATTCTGGCTATTAAGTTCCCAGATCACCATGGTAACTATGATATCGTTTCAATAATTGCTGTCATTGGTAGATGCAGTAGGAAGATGAATATTAACAGTAATGATTCAACGATGAGACGTAGTTTATTACTCAGCAAATTTGCAAAGTTTATTCCTGCTTAATACAATATAAACTAAACTACGCTTCTAGGCTAGATTGCAGTCACACAGCCAGTTTAACTTGACAGTATAAATCATGATGGCCACACCCGCAGTGTTCGGTCATGTGATTTCAATCATACATGTCATCTCAGTTTCTACAATTATAGGGTGAAGAGTAATTGTACACTTTGCAATGTACTTTACAGGGTTCAGAAATATTGTGTATAACAAGATACTGACAATTATCCAGGTTCTAAAGGATAAAAAGAGCTAGATATATCTTTGAACTGTGAGATAGTAAAGCAGCAACTTTTGTTTTCAATCTACGATATGCGGCAATGAACTACTTGCAATGGGTGTGTAATGCACTTAACTCCCAGCTTTACACGTTCATTAAGAACGGATAGCAGTGAACCTGTAGATACTACAGTATGTACAGCACCATGTTACATGAGGGGAGAGGAAGGGTCAGGACAGGTGAAAGGAAGAGGGGGCAGGAGAGGGCAGGATGGGGTGAGGTGAGACTGGTGGAAGACCAGAAGGAGTGAAAGTTGAGAGGAAGGAAAGTGGACAGGAGAGGAGGTAAAGAGGATGGAGATAGGATCTATAGGAAAGATGTAGCAGAGGAGGAGAGGAGAGGAACTGGTACAGTAACTGAGCTGAAAGAATCTTTTGTCTTACTTTACAATATACAGATCACAGTTTCAATGCGAAACACAATATACAGTATAACCAAGCAAAGTTTGAAAACAAGGACAACACTATACACTAATAAAGAAACATTTTGGAAAATGATCAAGAATCCAAATGATATATCACTGGTATCATATTAAGTATGCACACTGTAACACAGTAGAGTTCAAGAGATGTCATAAGTGTAAGCTAAAAATATGCTAGAAAGTCAAATTTCGGATCTATTGAGACTCTATTCATCCACATATAGTACGTAAACTTGAGGATATCCACATATCGTATGTAATCATGAGGATATATCACTTCGAAAAATGTGGACACAGTCATACACTTCAGGTTAGCTGTATAATGACTCTCCCATGTGGGAAGAGTATAATAAAAATGCGAAAACCAAAATAATTTAACTTAAGCACAAAAACAATGCTTAGAATTGTATTTAGGTACACTTAGAAACTGTACTTTAAATCAGTTGCATATATTGTACTTAATATCCTCATAATAATCTTTTCCCATCTCCTCTTCCTTCACACTCCCCCCCCCCTCCAATTCCCCCTCCGTATCAACCCGAGCAATGCTTCTATTACCACCAGACTGTTTTATTTGTTTTATTTTTCAAAACTTTCATGGAATTTTTGAATTGAGGAATCTACTGCATACAGTATATACTGCATGCATCAGATGTCCTAATTCTCATAGACTGACAGACAACTACCCCCACCTTGTGATAACTTTGAGTGTACCATCCAAGCAGTTGACGTCATATCCCTGCCATCCTACGTCAATACCTATTTAAATTCAGATTATTATCACCCTACATTCTCACTCAATAAACATGATAGTATTTACTGGATGCAAATAAATTTTGTTAAAGTACACCTGTAGAACATTTTCAAACAAATTGAGATAACTACATACACAAATCTCTTCCAGCTACAGAAATATTTTTCAATAGCACTCATGTACTTTAATGTCAGATGTCACAGCAACTGCAAACTTTATTGTGTACACTTATCATTCCTCATGAAAAGCATGAATTCAAAAAGGAGGGAGAAAAAAACAACAATTTCTATCGATATCATTCATGTAGCTTTACAGCTGAACAACTGAAAATCCCCAAAAACTTAAGTAAAAAGTACTGAACATTAAGTTGTTACTAGTAATGTAATTTGAAACTGAAGACTATTTTAATTTTCTTTCTTGCCAATATCAACTTCGGAAAGCATATCCTCTGTACATTCCTCCTTAACTAAACATTTGCTCCAAAAGTTTCAGGTTTGAAGTTAGTTCTCCCTGATATCAAACGGTTTCTCTTTCCCCAATGTGCATTCATAATAATACCTCACCTCTTACCAACTCGCCCCCACCATATCCTGTAGCTTTGATACAGTTTATATGCTAGGTACAGACCTGAGTGTAGATGGGAAACTAGAGTAATGAGGGGTAGGAGAGTATTAAATATGCTGTAAATACAACACCTAGTAGAGTTCCTATTTTATGTCACACTGTGACTGTGCAATGTGAACTGACTCCAACATGTGTGCATGTCAGAGATGTGTGACCACCTACTAGTATACCATTTATCAGCAGATACTGAACAACATTCCTTGTGAAATGCTTCCCTCTATATCACTGAATGCTTCTCAGCAGAGGTTCTGGTAACAATATACTTTTGATGAAGCAACTGAATCAATTTAAGATGAAATATATATAACTACTGTATACATATTCCATTAAGGAGTAACCTATGCATTTCTGTTCTGTAAGCGTACCCAGTATAGTTTATTAATAGTATGCCACTGTACTAGAGTTGTATGTCAACTTTATAACCAGTTGAATACATTGGCTGTAATCTGCCTTTAATATACTGTATGGTGTACAGTAACCTACTGCAGACATACTGCAGACAAAGACTGCTCACTGAGTAGTAGTAACCTTTCTGTTCTGCAGTGTAGCTAGATGTAAGGGTAAACAATGCCACAATTTGATATTCTTCAAACTGAGTAAGAAATGTTCTACTGTCATACATATTGTAACTACAGTATATATACAGTTACAAACATTGCATATATAGATATATGTATAAACACACAATTCCATCATGTTGCAACTCAGAGTTTCACACACACATTGAGTTCTTTTCACTACTGCGATCATCAGGCAATATTTATCTATATATATTACGACCTTCCTTACCGGTTTCTAACCTCTGGACATACAATCAGCGTCCATTGCCTAGTGGTTAGGGTGTCCGCATATAAAGCGGGTGGCCCGGGTTCGAATCCCGGTGGAGGTTGGAAGTTTTTCACTGTTCTGGATTTTCCAACTCACTACTATTTCAATTCTATGCTGTATATATACACATATATATATAGATATAGATATGGTTCTATTGCTGTATTTGTATGTGACAATCCTGCTAATATACATACTTCAATCACTATATATTGCTCCATAGAAATATATATTTTTACATGTTTGGTAATTCTTTATAACATCAACTCACACCCATAAATTCTGTAAAATTTACTCTGAGACAGAAGTTACCATGGGAGCTAGCTGACTTATGACCTATGCTGTTTGGTCATATTTAATCATCTGAACAATTCCAGAAACTCAATTCCTGATAAACATTTCAATGAAAGGAATGAATCTTTTTCTCAAATATTGGAATTTCATAATGTGCATCAACCACTTTTTTTCTTGATAGTAACAGATATATATGTATTTTTTTTTCCTAGTAGGGGAAGGGAAAGAAGTGGGGGGAAAGAGAAGTTTACTGAAACCAAACTATATAAATATATAAGATAGGTCGTAAAGATGTTTTAAACTTGAAATGTACCTACAACAGTCGATATCTGTTGTTGTTCCTTCAATACCAAATATCGTTAGTCGATACTAAACTTGACCGACTGCGTTGTACATTGTGGTACACATGGAACACTAACATTATTAACTGAACCAGCCTTGGTTCATGCTGGTATTAAATTGAAGCTTTAAAGAATGGCAGCCATTGCTTCTGCTTTCCCAGCCTCTCCCTCATTTATCCAATTGCCTCAACTCTTGGCTAAAACTACTATAATGTTTGAAAAACTTGCATGATTCTTCAATTGTTCTCACAAAGTTTGGAAATGTTCGTACATTCCTAACAACATGATTTACGACAGAAACATTGCTACAAATTTGTGATATTAAGCATTGCAAACATGATGATGTTGTTTACATCTAGCAGCGAGTTCTATTGTTGGAGTGTAGTAAATATTCATTGTATTGTGTCTGTCTACTTGCATACATAGATATGAAAACACAGACTTGGTTCCAATTCCCTTTCAGGATGAATACTGTACATGGACAAGTGGCTATTTTAACCATTGCTTATACAGTATTTCCAAGATACAGTATTGTTCAAGAATCAAATACTAGTAAGTTCATGCCCTTACTAAAATGGTCGGAAACTACTCTGGTGTACAAAACCACTTATTCAAATCCCTGTGTGCTCAGCACCCTGAAAGGATATATCTATTGTACCAGCACATTGTTCCAACTACGTCAATGCTGCCATGGCAACGGGGCAGAGTGCAATTCAACAGATTGTGGTGATGAGTTTTGTTACACAGTTGATGGAGTGCCCTTACACAACAAATAGTTGTAGTACTACAGTGTTTTTGAGCTGCCTGAGTTGGCTCTTCCTGTAATGTATAGTACATGTGTGGTCAATATGCCAAGTCTGCACAAACCAGAATACATGGTGCAGTTTTTATTCTCTTATTATCACAGTGCTGTTTGTTTAAAACTGTGAAACTCAAGTGAGGATTACAGAAATAGTTAACCTTTAGATACTGTAAGCTGCTGAGGAAATTCAAAAAAATATCCAGAAGGAAACAAGTAACAAGTCACCTTTGTTTCTTGTCTTATCAAACTAATTCAGGATGACCTCAATTAGTCTGAACTTCTAACTTATGACATGAACAATATCGTTACAAATGTCACAAGGCTGCATGCGTCAACTTTCACTTATAAAAAATAAAGAAAACACTTTCATCAAACTGTGGTGACTGATGAATTTGCAACAACTCCAAAGTTGAGTCAAATCGTGAAAGACCATGGAAACTCCTGAGATCTAACAGTGTGATAATTGCTGATAAAAATATGACAACATTTGGGGATTTTATTATTGGTGCAACATTAGATATAACATCAAAGCTACTGTGTAGCTTACGAAAGGAAGTGACATAGATACTAAAGGTTATATCGTTCTTAAAATAAAGGACAACCGATTTATTTTCAATGACAAATGAATTCACACTCTGTTCTACGGTTCATCATTGGGATAAGGGTATAACTCAGGGCTAGGTGCTTCAATTATGCCCCAATGGAGGAGGGTATGGAATTAACTAGGTTTGAACGCCAAGTTTGTGATTAATAACTGCTGTAGACAATCACTGCTTTATGGGAGGGAGCAGTGTAACATGAAATGTAGTGTAAGAGTTGAAAGAAATGATTTAAATTTGTTACCATAGAAGAGTACCTTGACATATGAAGTTCTACAAGTATACAGTAGGCACAGCTATGTGGTAAGGTAATCCTGAAATGTGTCTTTTGACTCGATAAGAGGGAGTAACATCAATAATGGTCAGAACAACCCCACAATGATGGCCATATCAGTCTGACTAAAATGATCACTGAGGTTATCCAAAGGGTAATATTAACGTATAGTCTTGTATCAAAACTACACAACTATGCAATACACAAACCACTACGCAGAGTACCAAGAATTACGCTCTACGTACATGTGCATTGCGATAATGTGAATCATCCTTTCACTGTACGTCTGTACGGTTAAGGCCTCATTATAGCATCCCCTATCTGCAATCTAATGAACCCTCTTTTTGTTACTTTTGTGTGGCAAATAACCAAACAATCAAGACAAAGTATTTTCTTTGCAAAAATGTTAGCCTAGTCACAGGGATTGACTCAAACGACAAATTCAAACAAAAACATTTCATGTTTTGTGTACAAAAGAGTATCTGAGACACCTGCACAGGGAGCTGTACTGACATTACCTGCACATTTTTAGATTTTATGCAATTTTATGCAATCATTTTGCAGTTTTTTATCCACGTCACTCTCCCTCCCTCTCTCTCAAATAAAGTTTCCATAGCTGAGCTTCAAAGGTCCGAGGACACATTTAACAAATATAAAATGGAGTCATCTAGTTGATACCCATGACTGTATCGAGTAAAAGGTGGACAAAGGTAAAAGGTGGTAGAAGGTGGGGGGGAGGGGTACTGTAGGTAACATTGTCTTTCAGTATTGCAAACTGACATTTGATAGCCGCATCCATTCAAATAATATTTGGTTCGACTGATAATTTGATACATATGTAAGCAAAAACAGGACACTATAGTTTGGTTTGAATTTGCGTTTCCTCAAACTCTTTGAATGAGCCAAATGTTTTGGTAACAGAAGTACATTGTCATGATGGTAGAGTTAGGTTTATTGCTTAGCTTGTGTTTAAAATTGGAATGCATCAAAAAAAGAAGCTATGTTTGTTGTTCAATGGATGCGCTAACATGTTACAGGAGGTAAATATTGTCTCTATGTTTGACAGGTTATCGTTGACCAGGGTAATATTGTCATGTGCCTTGAGAACCGTTATCGGTGGATATGTCTGCCCTTTTTATACATCCTCAATATTATTATTATTATTACAGTTCAGCGTACTTTGTGTAGAGTTTATGACTGACGTTAAATCAAAGCTACAATCATCGGCTCCAATATCTCATCCAGAGCAGTGGTTTTATTTTATGCTTTCTATCGAGAGCAAGTGACACTGAATAATTTACGACCCTTACTGAGACAACAGATGTATGCCTCGTAAAATGAGTACTTCTATTGTTCGTAATGAAACACGATTAAATAAACCTTTCTCTGACCGGTGCATGTTTGAAGATGAAACTGAGGATTCATCAAAATAGAAACCGATTCGAGAGTAACGCTGCTACAGATTGTAACAAGCATCCCAAAACTTACCAGGTCTGGATATTTATGAACAACAAGTTCACCCTACCTGTCTCCTCACAACCTATGCACTCTTGCTATACCATGCCTAGCCAAAACAAGATGGTAAAACCCCAACAATGTGCATATGATGGCTGACAATTCCGCAGATCATTCGAAACAGCTAACAATCTGAAGGCAAACCAATTTTAGGCACTTTGTGGTAGAGTGAGATTGCTAGGTTGTGAGGAGAAAGGTAAGTGAGGGACCAAATTACATATATCACAGGTCATCTGCATGGCTACAGAACAGCATGGTCACTCTTGTATAAATTTCAGTAGATTTTAATGATACATGGAGTATGTACACCGGAACACCTGAGGAAACCCTCCAGCAGTGGTACAATACCTTCCAACATTTTGTAATTTTCACAACATTGCAGAGTATGGAGGGAATACTCAGTGTTGGAAAACCTTGGAAAACCGATTTCCCGCAGGTGTTCGCGCATCGAACACACCACGAGCATAATGACGTGGGGTCCAGGGCCCGCCTTAGGGCCCTGGTGAGGTCAAGGGATAGAACCCCTTGTGGGGATCCTGGGGGCGAAAGCCCCCGAAAATTTTTGGTATTTTTTGCATTTCTGGCGATGAAAAATTCGCAGTTGAGGATGCAAAATACTGACAACTTTTTTAATTTAAATTGTCACGAAACTGATGAAAATTTTAAAATGACAAGTTAGAGTAGCTATATTATGTTATAAAATGAAAAGAGATTTAATCTGTCTTTCAATCTTTCAAAAGTGCAACTTACAAAACTTCCGATATTATGAAACAAACAACGTTCGGCAAAGCCCTGTTTCTATACTGCCTAACAATGATTAGCGTACATATTTACAACTGCAGTGTTTAACCCTACCCAACTACCACTGTACATGTGCTGCGAATTTTCCCAGGTACCTTGCCAAACAACTGTGAGCTCATCCCCTGTCTAACACCTGTTTGTTAACATTTTTTGGGCTTGTTTTGGCTCCACTCTAGAATTAATTAGGTCAGTCAGTAAAGGATCGGTAAAGTTATGCAAAATGATATCTTAGAACGTTCGAGAAAAGTATGTAAAATATCCCCGTAACATTTAGGTAAGTTAAACACACTTCAAGCCAACTGACTCCTCCGCATGCACACCCCATGAAACACGTGGCACAGTCCATACCATACACGCATAGCACGATATCAAGGCCCCTTGCTATGGCCATCTTTATGAAAGTAACCCTTGTAATCACATGTTTTAGGCCACTTGGCATGATTAACTCAATGCTAAATATTGTTTCCATGTTCTTGTAGAAAACGTCAACTCCGCAAAATAAAATTAGTTGTGATTTTGTAGTTACGTGAGATCTGTAACCGCCGAGGCGGTTAGGCTATTTGCTATACACATAACTATGGTAGGATATTATTTTTTCCGTATTTTTGGAAATTCTAGAAAATACTTTCTTTTCCCCCCGCTTAACACCAGATTTGGTCTTACGGTATATTCATAAATGGATGCACTAGAGCCTTGTTTACATGACATTTGTTGCATTTAGTACGCTATGCCAGTTTTGCGTGAATTTTTCGAAAGTGTTTTGCTCGATCTTTCGTAAAATTTGAAAGGTGTACCACCTTACCTTCCGTACACAATTTTTCATTTCACTACTGATTTTCAGTTTTTTTTTCTCTATACGGTCAAGTGAATAAGTTGTACATTGAGTATAAACTCATCGCGAATGCAAAAAAACGATGCGGGGATTTCCAGCAGACTAATGTTTTCTTTGCGGGATTACTGAGTCAGTTGAAGGGAATCCCGCACCTTAGTGGGAACACTGAACTGAAGTCAAAGTCATACGAAAGAAAACGTTAACTAACCAACATACAATACAAATATAAAAAAATGTGGAATGGCAATATTGTTCAAAACATTTCCCGCGAGGCTGATTTATTACAGCAACCTTCCTGCGCTGGGCCGTGAGTGTCCGTGTGACACGTATAACCTGAAGCGTGCGAAATAGCCAT
>KN882328.1:44847-64220 GCA_000934455.1 Apostichopus parvimensis
ACTCAGTCTGGAGAAACAAAATGAGAAAAGAAAGTTACTCACTGCTCTCGGGCTCTCTTCCCTGACCTGCTCTTCTGCTGAATCGGGATCCTCCGAGTCAAGGTTTGAAGTTGAACTTGAGCTAGAAAGTTTTCTCTCTAACTTTGATTTTGAAGACGAAGGCAAGAGAGACAATAAATCACGTGCACTTGTTGGCCGTGCATCTGTATTCTCATCTTCTTTTTTGACTTGATGTTTTGTGTCTCTCATTTCCCCTGTGGGTACAGACGAGGGAGTGGTGGAGGAGGAGGAGGGTTGGGCAGATGCAGCCATCTCCTCCTCGTGCTCACTTATCACCACTGCTGGTGGAGCTACCACGCTGATCGGTTCCGACAGTTTTCTCATGAAAGATGGAGCTGTGGCTGCATTTGCACCGTCCAAACTTTTATACCTGTGAAACTTTGAGAGCAGTGATTCAAAAGTTGGCGATTTCAGAGGCTGTTTTAACCTAACCGTGAGCGCTGTTTTTTTCAATTCAACAGTTTCATGATGTGAAGCATGAGGCTTTTGACCATGTCCGACAAGTTTCAAGGATTCCTGGAACCCCTCGTCGTCCGGAGACTGCAGGGGTTCTCTTGAAGACGGATTAACATCGTTTATTCTGACATCTAGAGCTGGGAGACGTCGAAGGAGAGGTCTCTTAGTTGGGTTTCTATGGACACGCTCTGGTTCGCTCGATGCTGAAATATCATGAAAAGAAACATCTTCATTGGAAGAGTTGTCCAGAGATGAGGGTGAACTAACAGACAGACCTACTACACCACTATCGTGGCTGCTGGTCCTCCTTGGTCTGCCCGGCCCACTACCAGGAACCATCAATAAATCCTTATCGTGAACTTTGGAGTCTTCCATTGTTAATGTAGGGGAGTGACATCTGGTTGGACTTACACAGCCTGGACTGCTGAATCCAAAGCCACTGTTGTAACCACTACTTGGACTTGTGCAGGGAGAAGACAACACTTTGTTTGTGGGTACGTCCATGCACTCGCTCTGTGAATTCCAAGACGACGTCGACGTCGATGAGTCTTGAGACCTTTCGATGACTAAAGTTTTTAAACTAACCGAGCGTCTGTTGAGGAGAGGAGACGAGTCCTCCTCCAGGTCTGAATCATTCGATGAAGATAAATTGCTGGCCGAGAGAGACCTCAACCTTCTCAACCTGTTCGCTCGAGAATCCAAAAGTTTTTGCTTTTCGGCGTCGCAGGACACCTTTTTGCATAGGTCGAAAATGCGAGGAGACACTGGTCTAGCCGTGACCTTCACAACCGGGACCCTCTGCTTTTCCGGAGGTAGCAAATTTTTGGGTACATGATTAATATCATGATTCATGACATCCAAGAAAGAACTGGTTTTGGTCATTGTCTCGGAGGACAGGTCCGAATTATCCTGCCTCTTTCGCGGAGTAGTTGTCACGTGATTGTTCTCCGCTCCAACAAGTACAAAATAGGATCCACCTTTACTGGTCCGTCCTGTGATAGAAGCTTCAGGGGGTGTTCTACCAGTGTGAGCATTATTTCTTGTCGAACTCATGCCTACCTCAACTTCACTTATTTTTTCTCGCTCTGCATTCTTTCTTTTCGCTTTCAAAAATACCAATTGATCAATATTTCCTAAAACTATCTACTTCGGCCTATCCTCTCAAGGTTAATAAAACGTGAGTTACAGCAAAACATCAATTAACGGCGACTACCCTTCTGTAAGAACGGCAAATTTACTACCAGAAGCTCACCACCTGAGGGAGGAAGAAGATATTGAAAACTAAGTGAATTATATGTGAGTTGATGTAAGCCTTAATAAGAAAGCTGTTCACAGCCATTGTAAGACTATGAACCAATGCAATTCATTTTTGTTTTTTTCTTCTTTTTTCAAGGAATAGCAAACTCATCCATCATCTCTACAACAGTGATAGAGATATTTATGATGGATAAATCTATGGCCACACCGACTAATAACTTAATCGGCTTAAAAACCAGACTCAATACTCTTTTAGTAGTATTTAAGTGATAATGATAGCTGTGGTAGAAAAGCTGCTATCCTTGTGTTCCTTTTATTCATGGTACAATTAAACCTCTGTTTGTTAGTGGAAGCCATGTTGAGACACTACCAGTGCAGAAAACACTAAGTAATGATGTTAGTTTAATGGGAAATATTAAAGGAAAAGTATCATTTTATAAGATGAACCTGTCCATCTGAAAGGCAATGCAGATCAAATTTTTTAAAAGCCACCATCTAAAATGAACAAGAGCCAGAGTAAAATGACCACTTAGGCGGAAATACAGCACATGTCGATCAAAACCTTCAATAACCTTTGACATTCTTATCGTTTATCTCTGATTGAAATATGATTTACCAATTAGGAGTATTCACTGTCAGCAACTTGGAAGTGATTTGCACATGGCCAATGAAGACATTTACTGTTCAACTGCAGTAAACGATGGTGTGATGTTACCCTGTTGCCATACATACCTGCATAAATAACACCAAACTATTAAAACTCCATATTCTTCACAATAAACTTCGCTACCAGGATTTAGTATTCACCTAGCATTCCAGTAAACGTACCGCAAACAGTTTGACACACAGTAATCAACTTCTGCCACCAGGAAATTCCCCATTTTAAACGATATATTTCTTCTCTGGTAAAGTACGGAAGAATTCCAAGCAACACACAGATTGCGACATGACACTGTTACAGAACAGCTAGTTTTACACAGTTTACCCTTTAGACAAGGGCTTACAGTAAGTTTCCACAACGATATTCATGACGGTACAGTATTTGCAAGGTCTGCTGGAATTGAAAGCACAAATTCTTAAGCCCTCCTCTGTGACTTTCACTATTATAACTAGTTATCAGGGAAAGTTCCATTCATTCAACAAGACAGAAGTAATTGCATGGATTTTATGACACAGCTACGTAAGCAATTATCACCGCAACAGAAATCTACATAATACTGTACTCTCTCCTGTGTATACATCTGTACATGTCTGTATTAACAGTTTGGAAACCACAACATAAATAACACAAATTTGGCATAGGGGGAAATTCAAATTAATGCATTTATTTCTACCTCTTCACGAGTGATTTCCGACAGGAATTTTACAGACGACTCAAAGATCGAAAGAAACCTTCGAAATGAGTCAAATGCAAGGATCTTTGCTAAATTGTCATGTTTAAGAACCAGTTTCCACATACTCCCACAAAGCTTAAAGGGTTCATGAAAATAGCAGTTTTGTAAAAGTTTTGTAAAAAAAAATTCTCATTTATATTATGAATTCTTTAAAAAGGTCACACCGCCTAAAGTCTAACAATAATTTTAAGTAGTCGAGATAAAATTCAGGAAAGTATTATTGAAAACATTTAGCAGATATTTTTGAAAAATGCTCAAATTTTGTCCAATACAGAGATGACCAGACTTGTCATGTGAGTGCAATGTCCCAAGTAAGATTACAAACCCACAAGTACTAGTAAGAGTCCTGAAAATGTACTCGAAATATGAGTACCAATATAGACTGGAGTACCGCAATTCTGCAGATTACCTTAACAGGATGCATCGCATAAATCTGAAAGAGAGCTCCTACTGTAACACCCCAGTAGTGTTGGGTTCTTTTAAACTTGTTGAATTAGTTAACTAAAACACAGATTCACATATATGGAGAATTAGTCATGTAATTATTCGTTGAGGAACTACTACTTTGGTTCACACATGAGTGAAAGATATACACTCTTTTCAAAATTTCCATTCAGGGCTCTACTGTGATCAACCTCTTTGCTACACCAGTTTTTTATTTGTACTTTGTAAACCTACTGTATTTTTACACCTTGAACTAAAATTCAAGATTAACCCGTGAAGTTTACTTTGAAACCACATACTGACTACAGACTGTTTGAAAGTTTAGCAACCACCAGCAAAAACTGACTTGACTTGAAGGAAATATAAAAAAAAAACTGCATCAAAAATAACCTGGATAAATTGACTGACCCAACTGGACCTGTAACCATGGTATTATTACTTCCAGGGTAAAACTAAACAGTGGTAGTTTTTCTGTACTACTTAAAACTATACTACTTAACTTCATTACCTCTCGTTTATTTACTTAACCAAAGCGACGAAAATGTCAGAGTGCTTGAGGAGGGAACAGCTTGTTGACATTTGCTGGTTTAACTCCTCTTTCTACATTTAATCTTTGAGACCAAACAAATACATATCCTACCAATAATCAAATACAATTGTCCTTTCAGCTCTCTCACTATCAAACACAATGTTGTCAACTTACTTCTGAATTTACTGAGCGCTCACCCGTAACTTATACATCTTGATAAGTACCGGGGCGAAAGCCTGAGAAGACCACCCATATTCCCTCATAGTTACAACCCTCCTTAAAGTTTTACTGCATAACATGCAATGTAATTCATAGTTCATCATAACCAATTAGTCAACCTCTTCCCCCTCCCCACCCCCTCTCCCTGCCTCCTTAACACAAGAGAACATGGAAAAAAACTTGTTAAATGTAGCCAATACTGTACTTTACCATTCCAAAGATTAATATAACAACAACTTAACCACCATGAACACAATTATTGAAATTTCAAAGCATATTAAAGTGCCCCTCTTTTGCAACATTTTCTTGGTAAAATAAAGATCTGAACTTGGTCCCTTTTAGCTTAGAGCTAAGACAAACCAAAAGCAATTAAAAAAAACTACTGGATAACAATGTAAGACTTGCTCTCAGCAAAAAATCAAATGACTTGACAGATACAGCTAACAATAGCTTACAACTGTTTCAGCAATAGATATACTGTAATATGTCCAGATGTCGAAATCACAAAAACTATCTTGTTAAATAGTGCACATCTACCATGAAAGCTTTTCTTTAAAATATAACCCCGTTTTTGTTGGCAATTTTTTTTTTTACAGGTTTTTTTTTGTCTGATGTCATATATACAGTACTGTTTCGCAGAATCCTTGGTATTAAAAGATGTGGGAACCGCCAACAAATTGAAATCTGTTGAAATCTGACAAGCAGGAATATGTTTTTAACCTTTTATTATGATATTCAATATATTCTCTGTGACAGTGCAATGCATGTCACAACAAGTACGTACTCTAGCTGTGACACAGTGACAGTAAAATTTAATGGAAATCAGTCGTCCAGTTCAGGTCCAACAGTTAATTATGTTCAACTATTTTGTCAATTCTAGCACCTTACAGTAGTTCAATTGAAAAAATTCACCAGGATTTTATCAAAATTGTTCGTAATGTATTGAGTGGAAGCCCGACTCGCAAGCATACACTAGCTGACACTATACTTGGTTCGATATTTCATCTTCTCCATCACTATCGCGATGATTGCAAAAAAGGAAATTGCAATTTTTATGAAACAGAAAGTTCACAATTTTTCAGGGACAAACGAAGAGTGCTGTGATATATACTTAAGGTGTTTTGTAAAAGAATAATACAATAAATTTCAGTTTCCGCTGCAAGATTCTGCTTGCAGCCTTCATTTACCAATATTACACAATCTGATAGAAATCACAGTTTTTCATTTGACAAACAGGTCTGTCTAATTCAATGATTTTCTGAAACAGAATGGAAAATGCCATAAAGAGAAACTTTAATTTGATTTTACTCATGCAGCAATCGACTCATTAGACCTCTTATTTAATAGAACATAGTTTTCACAATAGGGACAATATATTCATTCAAGATATGTTTACTGGTCGTTAGAAAAAACTTCTGTAACTTCCCGTATACTGTCAATACAGTACAAGTTAATGAGTCTGTCAAATACTGAAGCACAATCAGAATATTTACGATTATACCTTAGGGATGGATCAAAACCTCCACATTCGGTAATTTGCGATTTCTCCCTTTGGTAACAGCACTTCTACAGTATAGAGTAAATGACTACAACCGAATTAAACAAATTTTGGCCAACTCTAAGCAACATCGTTTTAAGGCACATTTAACTCTTTCAGCCACAAAAAAAAAGCGTGCATGAAAATATCTTAATATCACCAGGTTGCAGTGATCATTTTAACTCAAGAATCAGTTTTGTTAATGCTAAGGAAAAATTATCAGTACTTGTAGGGTACAACTTGTTGGGTTACAATATTAATAATTACAATAATAAGTAATAACATCATTATCAGTTTATAATTTGCTAAAGTGAGCTGAATTTGTTTTCAAATGTTATCTTCAAACCTGTTTTCAATACCTCATAATGTAAAGAAAACAGATTATAATACCATTCTAACATAGCATGTTTAAAAAACATGTACAATACAAGGCACTACAGAAATAGGTTTGCCATTTGACAGGGTTGCTCACACACTTTGCTGTTTGAAAAAAAGTTTATAAAAAGCTGTTAGCAAAGAGCCTGTGTAAGAGAATGTGTAAAAGTAAGTTGGCCTGAGGTTTCGAACCTAGCAGGATCTACTTCAGAGGCTGCTAGGATCAAAACGTCAGGACCACTTTGTTTTTTGAACAGCGATTTCCCAAATTTGACATTTTAAAGACATGATTTAACACATCTGACATAAATTTCAATGTTTATAAATATATATATATAATAATGAACTAGGTTAGTATGAATGAATAAACAATGCATAGACTGATAAACAAGTCAAAAAATCATAATTTTATCAATGGGTGGAGAAAAGTTGGTCGATTGATCTCGAAAGGGGTACAGAAAAAGGTCATACTGTATACATTTCAAATGGTACGTGGAAGTCTTCTTTTCGTCATATCTCAACTTTGACATTTCACAGACAGGATGTACTACTTGAGCTAAAAATAACCCAAATATGATGGAACTATTTCAAAAGAATGGTGGGTGCTAAGTGCACTTACATTAGGTCGTCTCTGACCTAAACAAGGTCCAACATGCAATCACTAAAATGTGTCTGATGTTTGTCTTTTAATCCTACATCTTGTTCCTTGGTCTGAAAATTGTTAACCCGAATATTGGTCATTGTTGATCTTCTTGTAAAACAAAAGCCAGAGCAATTCCAAATCCCACCAAATGTCACCAAAATGTTCCCAAAACTATCAACAGAACACAATTCTCATTTTCTGCAAGATATCAACATGCAGGAGACTCTCTCCTTGAGCAACCCATATTTTAATCTCTGTTTATAGAGACATATTTTTATATTTGTTTATAGAGACACGAAAGCAAGGTTACACATTGAGAGCAACTTCGGCAAGGATCCGAATCCTTTTAAGCTACGGTACAGTACATGGTGTGCCTATTCAATATCTAACAACTTGCAATTTCAAAAGCTTACAATGTGCTAACAATCCACTCAAAGGATATTTTTTTGTTTTAATGAGCTCTATCAAAACTATCACAAAACCAAATTCTTTACATTTCTGCAAAATGGCATAAAATGAGGCCAAAAATTATCCCAACATAAAGCTATAAAGTTAAACTACCTACAACTCAAAATAATCCCAATCATAGGCTGTAAAAGTTAAATACCTATAATATACTGACAAATATATAGATTAAGAAACATGCTAATGTAAAAAATAGCCTATTTACAATACATATATTGAACAAATCTTAGCCTGTAGTGTACCACCTAATTTTGTTGTAAAATAGAAACCCAACACATTGTACAATGTGATAAGAACAGTACAGACAAGTGGTAAGTAGTAAAATAATAAACCAGTAGTTCATGTTGGCTAACCTGAAATTGAGTGTACGGTACCAAACTTGACAAGCCCTTGCAACAATGCTCAACTGAGCCCCTCAAGATTGTCTCCCCCCCACCCTCCTCCATCCCTCCACCCGTCCTTAGTTGTCTTTCCCTTCATCTTCCCCCTCCCTCCGGCCCTCCTGATCCTCCCTCAGACACAAATAAATCACACTGAATGCAACTCACATGGCAGTACTTTTAAACTGTCTGTAAAAGTACACAGTACTGTACTGTACAGGTACTACTGTTGCTCCGATGTGATATAGTATGGATTCAAGAAAGTATGAAAAAAACAAAATTGACAGTCCCATTGTCATTGAATAACCTTGGGCCAGAAAGGAATATTTTTTTTGGAGTAACTAGCTGTGTCATAATTTGTCATATAAACTTCAAATGACTGACTTCCATGGAATGAGAGTTGTTAAAATCGATGCATACCATTATGAAAGCTTCCTGTAACCTCTGCAGACTAACAGAGTCTATCCTTGAAAGGTGTTGTTGTCCTATCAGTGGAGTCAAATAACTGCTTTTGTTCTGTTGCTTTGTGTACAGTATTCTGCTGTTTTCATGTTTAACCAGAACAACAACTCTCCCAATCGGGGTTACTTGCCACAAACTGTACAGCACGTACAGTAAGATCAAAGCTGAAATTCTTTTACGCAGCGAAAAGCCATATTGCTTCCGGCTTTTTCAAGGGGATAGGGTAGTAA
This sequence comes from Apostichopus parvimensis, assembly GCA_000934455.1. Lineage (NCBI taxonomy): Eukaryota > Metazoa > Echinodermata > Holothuroidea > Aspidochirotida > Stichopodidae > Apostichopus > Apostichopus parvimensis. The sequence goes on from KN882328.1 coordinate 53,299, forward strand.
GTACAATGACATCATTAAGTTTTTAAACTAAATCAGCTAAGTACTGTAACTGCTGGCTTGCTGCAAATCATCACATCAAAACCATACTGTACTTTATACAAACTTTACCCAGGTTAAGGATTCTTGGGAGAAGATACTCTAATGGCTTTCACATTTTGACCTCTGTAGGCTTGGACCTTATTATAAACAATGTTTTGGCCCATGTTGACCTCATATAACCTTTGACTTCCATCAAAAGACTGCTATTACCTCATGATATGAGCAATCAATCTACCATGCAGGTACAAAACATTCCATTTCCATGTCAAATTTGTCAATAGAGGGCAACAACATTCTTATTCATGAGTTTTTATCAATGTGAGTCTGATACCAGTATCACACCAATTTCCAGAACGAATGAGTACAGAAGTACAATAATTGTTGTTTTACATGACTTCCTTACTATTTCTCCGAAATGAGAAGATGAACCACTTTTTTTGGCGACACTCCAACCTACACAACAAATGATCAGATCAAAATACACAGAAATTGCATGATCATTCATTCATTCAATCGAAACTTTATATTTCAGTCACTTCTGAAATAAACAACATAGTCATACACATCACCAGTCATGATAATTTCATAGAGAAAGAGACTTAGGAATGCCCACTTGTAAGAAGCTTCCAAGGAGTAGCTTATAGGTCCGTGAACACCCCTTTACAAAATACATCACAAAGTTTGTCCATAAAAACTATAAAAGCTACTTTAATAATTGAATATATATGAGATATATCTCACTCTTAAATTTAGGAGGATAAACCTTGCCAGCCTGCACACGACAAACAGAGTTGCCTCCTAAACATCAGCCCTGCAGTAATGTATAATATTAATGAACAAATTCATGTAAACTTGTAAAATGTCTGTCAAAGTTGACAGAGGAACTGGAACTTACTCTGCATTTTACAAATCTCCTCCATGCTTTTCTCTTTATCAATGGAACATCATATCATGAAGAAATTTCACAGAATATCACAGGATAATGAACATATAACGCTTTATTTTCCTTGATGGCTGATCCGATCTTTAATATCGGCTGCAGTATTTGCAACAGCTACACAGATAAAATTGTTACTTCTTGACATGATAAACGTGCCACCAAGATATATATATATTCAAAAGCACTAATCCAAACAGCCTAGCATGAGGCAAAGTCCAGACAATTTTCTTGTCCAATACGATTCCACATCAGTACACAAGCTACTCACAGTGTGAGAAGTTGAGGGGGTTTACTACCTGACTGCACACAGTAAAGATACAATGCTCCCTATAGCAAAAACAGCAACTTAAATACAATTCTGTAAAAAACAGTTGAGTAATCCCATGTCAACTTTTAAAGACAACCAATTTTGCCACCCCCCCCCCCCCAAACATAAAAAAACACCTTTTACTCCTTATTCATGGTCACTAAAGCAAAAAACCCTTGAAATATTTATAATAAAGAATTATAGCATTTCAGCAAGATTTAAGCCCCTTCATCCATTATCCATGAAAGGCTTTCTCAAAACAGCTTATTTTACTTGGTATGTAGTTTGGCTTTATTTATTACACACTTTATTACAGTGCATATCTAGAAACCCTCTGCGTATTGTTAATCCCCAGAGAGTGAAAGAACAAAAATTAACAAACACTTCTACAGAATAAATTTGGCTCTGACAAATCGTCAACTGACTAGATTTGAACATCAACATTGTTGTTTATCTTTTTTGAGCTCTAGTCAGTTCTGGCTTTTAACACCATATGTAATATTTCCATAATATGAATTAAGTCATTGAAGTGCCCTACTTTGGTCTAATACATTAACAGTCACAAAAAAACACACAGACAAAAACACACACAGACAAGGACTGAACAACTCCAAACCCTTGTTTTATTGTCAGCACAATCAGGATCTCCAGCCATGATCAAACTCAACAGGGGGTTCTGTCATATCTGTTCCACCTACTGTAGTGACAAGAAGCACAACAATATGCAGTCTATGACTGCAGATCATAACACTACCAAGAGTTGATAATGGCTAGTATACAACCTAGTTTGTTATCATTGAAGAATTAAAACATAATTATTACATTAAAATTGAGGCAACAAATTGTCTGTGTTGAACTAAACAATTAATAACTTGATAATATGGAGCAGCTTAACTCCATGTCTTACAAGCAACTCAACTCCACATTGATGTCTTGTAATCAACTTACCTCCACATAGATATCTCAGGAAGAACTAAACTCTGCATAAATGTCTTACTCTTAGGAGCAGCTAAACTCTATATCTATAAATGTTTGAGGAGCAACTTACTATCACTCCATATAGATGTCTTGCTCTTACAGCAACCAAACTCCACATTCATGTCTCAGGAGCAGCTAAACTCTATATCTATAAATGTCTAAGGAGCAACTTACTGCAACTCCATGTAGATGTCTTCCTCTTACAGTAACCAAACTCCACATTCATGTCTCAACCTGAGCAACTAAACTCTACGCACTACGTATATGTTGTAAGAGCAGGCAAACTCTGCAAACTGTAGATGTCCCAGGAGCAACTGAACTGCTTTCCAGATACAGTAGATCTGTCGTATACTTACCAGCAGCAGGAATCCATATATAGTAGATGGATTCAACAAATGGCAACCAAAGTCCACATAGTTCAAACCTTTTATAATTGAGCCAATCAAATGTATGCTAACTTAACTCTGTTAACAAAGACCAAAACTTGACAAACTGTGTTTTATGGACCAGGTTAACAAGAGAATATTTACATAGAATAAGTATGAAAAGTGATGATTCCTTACAAGATGACAGAGCCACCAAGTACTGGCACCTGTCTGGCAAACAAACCTTGACCTTAAAAAGAAAACCCTGAAAAAGCAAAGGGCAACCTTCTAAACCTATAGGATTTGTGGATCCTATTTTAGTACAAAGCTGTACAGGATTCAGGCATCCCATTATGTTATGTTACAGTACACTGTATACTAACTGCACTGTAAGATTAATGTGTAGTATTACAGTACATGAGCCACATCTACTTCCCTCTGACAATGCAGCCACATAGCAAATCCACTACCTCCAGAGTGGTCTCATGAATAATAAATTGCCAACGAATTGGTCAGATGCTTCACCTTAATGATCTGAATGGGTGTGTCAGGGAAAGGTGGGGGGGGGGATGGCATGGACACAGCATTTAAGCCACCTTGTACATGTGATGACCATGCAGGAGTAGGAACAGGACAAACATTAACACTGAGAAACATCTCATATACAGTAGTATAATATACAAGGTGCAGCAGTGTATACCGCTGGACCTTAAAGGAGAAATAAACACTGGGATTTTTCAGTGACCTTATTGTAAAGACTAATATACCCCGAATTTCCAGAAATTTTCTAATTATTTTTTCTAACCTACTGTGTTGGCGACCATTATGTAATGAGGGCGCTGCAAAAATGACATCAGCGAGCCACACCGTAAGTTAAACAATTGTCCTCTCTGCATATAAACTGTACACTTGTTCAGAAGTTGGTGCAAAATGCCACAGTACCAAGCATTTGGTTGTGTAAACAGGAGAGGGGAAGAAGGAGCAGGGAAGGGAAAACAGGTCTCTTAATATAAGTAAAAGACTTATGATGTTACAAATAATTAGTTACCGGTTACTAACTGGTTATTCCAATACAGAAAATGTGTGTCCCACAGATTTAATGTGATATAACAGTTCACTGCCTCATTTGCATACCTGTAAAGAGTTTGACTCAATTTCACCTTTCCTGGTACAATTATTGTGCATAAGAACATTTTTGCTCCTTCAGTGACAAAACACAGTTAGTGGTCAAGTCAAGGCTTAGTTTTGAATATAAAACCTTATTTTGCACTTATAATCATTTGCTTCAAAACCACAAAGGAGTCTTTTCTCCTCCTCTTCAAAATTACTTCAAGTGGAAGCAGTTCCTTGAAATAGACTGCATTGCTACAGGAAATGCAGAAGTAATTCCCTATTCCGAATGTCCATTAGCAAAGACGTCACTGCAACACTTACGCAAATTTTGATATGCTACTGTACCATATGAGATCACTTTAAAAACAAAGAACCTGTAACAAATTGCAATGAAAGCTTAACTCTATGCTTCTCATGAAACTGCTGTTTGATGAGTTTTATAATACGCAGCAACCTTTTTTAAATACAACTGTTTCTGTTTTTTACTGTTTTCTTTCTGTAAAGGTGAGTTTTAAAGGTAAAGTCAACAAACCCATTCTAGTGATCATTCTCCACCTTGACAAGTTTGACAGCTGAATGGATAATCAGATATATTGCAATTTCAGAAAAGTTCAAACAATTAGATATATTGCAATTTCAGAATTGTTCAATTAACACATCATTGCCTTTGTAAACAAAGCAGAAACGATCGCAAAGATTCCAAGCACAATCACATCTTTCATAGATGTGGTAAAAGGGGTCCACCTCTATACCAAGTTGCTGTACAGAATACAAAGAGGACCGACCTATTACCCTATCAAATCAATATCACATGTCTCCCTGTTCCTTGTTTCTAGATTTTGGCAGGAAAAACATATCCTCAAACCACCTGCCAGGCTTAATTATGAATAAGTATCATTATAGAATTTTATGATTTTATGAGAAGAAAAAAAACTAATAAATCTTTTACAGGCAAAATATGCCTCTTGAAATAAACTGACAGATAATTCTTGTAATAATTGTTAATATACTGTACAGTATATATATGGTAAAATTTGAAATATAGAAAATCAACAGGAATTTCATTAGTTGTATAAAAGTCATGGAGGAAAGTATCACAGTGCATGGTTAGAATATGTTCCTTCAATATGGCAGCCATTTAGGATTTAAGGGAGGCAAGGATAAGCAGTTTGTACCACCCTCTATCTTACTTATATACATTTATATCAGTGGTAGAACACAGCTTTTAAGTTCTGTAACTTTTAGCTGTGGAAGTTGTCTAGAGATGTTTCAAGACATATTAGACCTTCCATACTGTTTATATACTACTGTATGAAATTCTGCAGCCATTTAGGATTTAATGGAGGCAAGGATAGGCAGGTTGTACCACCCTCTATCTTACTTATATACATTTATATCAGTGGGAGAACACAGCTTTCAAGTTCTGTGACTTTTAGCTGTGGATGTTGTCTAGAGATGTTTCAAGACATATCAGACCTTCCATACTGTTTATATACTACTGTACTCTATGAAATTCTGCAGAAAGTGTGTATTCTATTGTCTTGCATACAAAAACACAAATCACCTCCTTTTGGGGGGGGGGGGAGGAATTGAGGGTCAATTAATTAACTTTTTATATAAAAAACTAGGGTGATCAAGAGGAAGATTAGATTTACTGTCCATCTTAACCAATTTTCAACACCAAAAGAGAACTAAAGTATGTTCTGAACTAAAGTATGTAAAGCATGTTCTGTTTCTACCTTTAAGTCTTTGTTGAAAACGCATTACTTCAAGGAAGTCTATGGTTAATTGCTGTATAGTTTACTTGTTTGTTCAGCGCATTGAGCTTCGGGATATTGCGCTCTATAAGTACTGGTGTAATAATAATAATAATAATAATAAAGTAGTAATATAAGTTCATAGTCTCAAAAGTACAGATGATGGGTAAACATGCAGAGGAGGGTTGGTCTAAACCGCTGTTTTTGCTGTTCAAACTGGTACTTCCAACTGTTTCTGGCCATAGAAGTTCCTTTCCCTGATAACATATTAAGACTTATCATCGGAGAGCATTCCAGTCTAGGTTACAAAGTATTATTAGAACTTTGTGTAACTCTATCTACAGTAAGTTATTTTCCTGTTAGAATCTGAACAGTACATGTGTTCAACAGCACAGTTTAAAGAATGAGGTTTGGAAATGTCAAGGTTCAGAGAGGAGGATTATCTTGAAAATATCATGGGTCAAGGGAGACTACTGTACCCTATAAAGATGACAATAAGAGATTCTTGACTTTGGTAGATGCGTAGTTAAAACTTGAAATTCCAACAGAAAAATACGAAAGCAAAACAAACAAATGTTGGTGCCGCAGCCCAGACCCAAATATTGTTTATTCTACTGTATATTACACCATAGAAAAGCAAATCAATTTTTCCATACCTCAGTCTGTCTAACATCTGGTTGAAGAGCTACAGTACAGTATCAACCAGCCTATACAGTAGTACCTGACATACAGTAGGTACTGTATTTAAAACATGTATTGGATACCCACCCTACTACAGTACATTCTGACAATTGACAGCTCTATTCGTTTCAATACGTCAAAGACCTTCTTTCTCCTTTATATATCTGAGTTAAAACAGCTTAATCCAAATATTAATCCACTGAACAGAAATTTTGTGCCCCACAAATTTAATTACTAAACTTTAATACCGGTACCATATCTTGTCACCAAATGATGATAATTCCAACCAGCTTCAACATCAAAATTAATGAAATTTTGCCCTTTGACCAATCACCTATTTCTGGTATTACATTAATGTTGCATATCTATGCAATTATGATATCAGTGATGCATACGCATGATCTTTTAATAGAAAATTAATAAGCAACCATTTCCAATACTTTTACAGGATTATATACTTACCTAACACAATGTCTTCCTCCTTCCCTTTCCCACACACACACATACTTTTGAATCATCATAGCAATTTGACAAAAATTGGTGTTTCCTTTCTCAACAGGACATGATCATCACAAGTCATCACATTCATGACCAAAAAGACTGAAAAATTCAACACTTAATGTTTTAAATATTTTATTGTCTGGAAGAAAGATTTATACATCTTGAGTTTCCACACACACGCCATTTTAATTTCACTTAATAATTTGTTGCCTCCCAGTAACGAGAATAGAACTTATAAACTAAACAAGAGCAAACATCAATCATTCATGCTTCATACAGTTAAAGTGGCAAAACCCTGCAATAGCTCAGTGTTAATATAATAACTTTAAGCGGCATTTCTTAGAACTAAAATCCCACTTAAAACAGGGTATACATAGTATACATACTACATAGTTTAGCACTGCATATCATAGAATGCATATAGCATAGAAACCTCCAAACTTACTGGTTTGAGTATTTATGAATGATACTTACAGTACCAGCAGGTAGTGACTAGCTACAGACCAAAAAGGGTTTAAAAAGAAAAAAACAAAACAACAAAATATGGCCAAGTATCAACGTTTGACCTTTGACCTCCACCAATTTCGATAGAGTACTTGTACTAAACCAAGGGATCTACAAACCATGTTTTCAGACATCGACCCCTATTGACCCCAAAAGACCTTTGACCTTCAGAGAATAGAATACTGTAGTGTTCTTGTACTGCACTCAATGCGACGGATCCACATACCAAGCGTGAAGTTAATCCACCATGAACTTTTTGAGTTACCTTGGTTACAAGCATCTCACATCAGATCGATTCCTTTCGTCTCGGCAAGAAATAAACATTTACACACTCAAAATACATAAACAAATTTCAGGGATACTATAAATGGAAGATTTGTTGTGGATGAGTTGGATGAAGCAGACATTGTCTTAGTACCAGAAACTTCCATGAAGATTAAACTTTACAAGTGAATTCTGGCGAGATGATCATCAAGGCCAAGAACAGGTTGTAGAAAACGGTAGAATGAATGAATGAAGGACAGTGACATCATACGTGTTCATTGTGGGTGCAGTGCAAGATTATTACCAATTTTTACTGTAGGCTAGTGTAGATCGGAGTGCATATATGTATATAAGACAGGTAAGAGACTATTGAAACAGTAAATAATATTTGTTGTGCTTACCACAAATTGTAGTACTTTATCTAAATGTCAGAAGTAGATGCTAAGCAATGCTGAATAGTTTTAGTTTTTAGTTGCATCTACCTGTACAGTAGGTATTTTAATTAAGGTGAAATTCATCTTCCTTTCCACATGTTCAATCCAGGAAGGCAGGTACTTTAACAAAGCATGTAATCCTAAGCTGTTCTCTATGACATCATCATCCAGATATTTACTATTAAAATAGACTTTTCAAAAATAAGGAAGCAAAACAACCAACCAGGGTGAGAAAACATTCATGATACCATTTGGAAAAACATAACCATTACAGTTTACTGTTCAATACCTTCCTGATGGCTTGTGGTGCAAACAGACTTGACAAGTGGGACAAGAGAGCCCCAGGCCCCCCCCCCTCCTCTGAGGCCAATTGGGGGTCACAGGGTAACATGGATTTAAATAAATAATTTATTCATATTTACATGGTACACTGTAAGAAAAATGAAGAATTTGAAACTGGAACTTGGTGATATATTTGTCTACAAGGACTTATCTGACTATCAAAGGCCCAGGGCATGAAAGTAATTTCAAAGAGACTGAGGGACCGTGCCATTCCACCTGGTCAGGATCTATTTTTTCGATGTCCCCATCAAATTCTAAGTTACACATCACAACTAATAGTATATGTATGTCAAGTACAGATCCAGATCAGATTCCCCTGTCTTACATGACAGAAACTAACAGAGAGACATAAGTCACATAACTTTGTGTTAACGTATAAATGTCTTCTCTCAAAGAAAATCCCAAAAACTCACTGGTTTGGGAATTTACGAGCAACGATACTTACCTTTTTCTTTTCATTTTTTCGAACGCTTTTTGGACAAGTTTCGGGACCTTTTCACTCACAAAAATGTAGTGTTTCTTCCTGGCTGGTAGATTCGGAAGGAGTTAGTGGGCGGTGCCTAGGGAGCAAAGGGCGCAGTGCTAAAATATTCTAAATGTGTAGTTAGGTAGATGGGAAAGTGCAATAGTGGAGTGGGAGACAGGTAAGAGAGGAGCGAAGTAAATCCTGGAAATACCAACAGTTTTGTGTTCAAATATACTGCTTTGTATCTCTACATTTGTGTAGCAGCTCGGTCAATCTGAACAGCATTTAGCTATATGTGAGACTAGACAAATGATTTTGCAGTTCGCCGATAGGTCAAGATTTACGGTATGTGAATATTGCTCTACTGGCACAGAAGGATCATTTCACAGACTAGGGATCCAAGGTGTGTGATATTTTAGTGACTCAGTGTCAAGAAACTTGTCTGCATAATAAAGTAACATTTATTTAATAAATGAAAAAAAGAACCAGGCATAGCAAATGTGTTTGAGTAATGAAAACGGGTACTTACTTCATTATAAAACTATTACGATCAAAATAATTAAATACTTATACATTGACCACAAAGATGCACTTGTAATGAAACCTACTCAAGGTCTGCATTTAAAGGGTTACATAAGGAAGAACTTTCATCCTGACGTGTCATACTGTAGGTCGAGAAAGAGTACCTTACTAATTACCTTTTCTTTAGCTAATTCAGTCTTCAAGACAAGTACTGTAGAATTCAACTCTGCTAAATCACTGCAGCGTTAGTGACGACTAGACTCCTCGGAGTAGACATAAATGTAATCCACTGGTTAATAATTCTAACAACTTGACCGAAACATGTTCTATTAAAGCATCAATATTATACATTCCATTATAAACACAGTCAAACCAATCTCTAAATCTGCCAAATCCAGTGTGTTACTTTTGTGTAAGTAAATGATCACACAATCGTGATGAATTAATTCTTTTGCCAAAAATTAGGTCGGGTCGGTATTCAGAGAGAATCCAGCCAATGAAACTTCAGACAGTATAACATTGTTGTTTCATGTCACTCTCTGGCATTCTTGCAAACTTGTTTTTCGATGTTCTGCAAAATATCAAATTTATTTTATGCCAGGTTACGACATCTATGAATTAGGACCCCCAAGAATGTGAATGTTAACGACTCAGTCAACAGCAACATGAGTGAAAATAAGGGAACCTTAAAGAATGCCTAAGGGAAGTATATCATTGAAGGTACTACAGGTATAAATGAATATTTGATATATTCAGATTCGATGTCTCCTTGGATGAACCCACAGACGGATGGAAGAACTGTACCAGGGTAGTTGGGGGTACTTGATGTATTTATAGGAACGTAAGGGTTAATTACAGCCCGTACATTTAATAATTAGGTAATAGGTTCCTTGACAAATTTGAAGATACATCTATACCAAGATATTCATTCTTCTATAGGGTGACACATATCTCCTTAATAAACCAACTCCAGTGCAGTTATAGCAGGTTTCAGGATTAAAATCTAAGGCAGTTTACTTCATTATCACTAAGATCATTAATGTAAAAGTACCGTTGTTTCTTTGTTTAGGGCTTTGTTTGTTTTTTGGTAGCAGTACTGTAGTTACTTCAATTATCCTCTTTGGGAAAACTTCTCATTAATAGGAAATATACTCACTCATTGAACGTTTATTGGCCCAACAAACAATGAAGGTATTTAATAGTGTGATATAAAAGCCTACCGTGTAAGTCTTTTGTTGTTTTTTCAAAGGTTATTTCTTCTCCAAATGTTCTGTCATTGAAATACAAACTTTGTTCCTGTTTGATAAATGCTGTCATCACTGTGTATTCTTTTCAGAATGACTCATGAAGTTGAAGGCGGGTCAAACCTTGATGACTGCTTGTACCGATTAAGTAAGGGTAAGAATAACTTCTTTACTGATCCTTAAAAGGAAACTACAGTGCTCGCAAGCCAATGAAACATAAAAGAATAAGAAGTAAAACTAAAAACTAAGAAAAAAGAAAAAACAGCAGGCTGTACAGAAATGGCAAGAAAGAAAATCTAACGTTTATAATTAATATTATGACTTTTAATAGCCTGAGAAATGAAAGATAAAGGATGGCGGGTTTTGGTAACAGAAGAAAGCTGCCACTGCGCGGGATTACTTGTTTCACAAGGTGTGCAAGGAGGGGGTGGTTACTGTCAGTCTAAAGGGACCCCAGCTTGCTAC
>KN882328.1:91117-138286 GCA_000934455.1 Apostichopus parvimensis
ATATGCTGAGAATTTTTCGGGCATGTTTTTTTCAATGGTTAAATTTATATTATTATTATCATTATTATTGTAACGACTTCCCCAATGATTATATTACCAACATGGAAGGGTAATAACATGGAAAATGATTGTATGTTACCGCATGCGATGTAATAACCGATGCATGCCTATATGATATGCACATCAACATGTTTTGCTGACGCGGAGCGCGCGAAAAATTGTGGTCATATTTTTCGGGCAAGTCGTTACAGCCCCCCCCCCCCCAATCAAATTGGGCTCCCACTCCTATGTTGGTATATATAATGTAAGTCCAGACCACAAATTCTTGATGAAGGCCAATATCTGACCTAAGCAGATGTGAAGAATATAGTGATGCATTTAACAGAGAATCATCTAATTTTAAATTTAGACAAATGCAAGAACTGTTTACTATTTAATGGAGTAGTTTCACTTTCTATAGCTATACTCATTCTATGATGGTTTCCCCTTATTGTATATATACATGGAGTACCTTTGTTCCGTAGACTGGTGCGAGAAGTTTTCTCTTTATCGATGATTATTCCTCAGATTCTAAGTTTATATATAATTAACTAAGCAGCATAAATATGAATATGTAACGTATACATCGTAAGGGTAGTTGGCCCACCTACTCTATTTGTTTTGTACTACTAGAAAAACATGTTAACACGATAAAGTTATAAAGTTATGTCAAGTTCAATTTTGTAAGATTTCTTATGTTAATTGAAAAAAGGTTAGTATCTATTTCATTCTTAAAATATTTTAATGATTTCTTGTTCTGATATCTTTCATTTCAGAAGAATATTGCAATAATGAAACTACTTATACAACAGCAATCCTTGATTTTTTTTTTTTAAATTCTTGACTTCCACCTCTCCCCACCCCCTTCAGGATAAATGGGGCACATTATCAGAATCCCATGGTCAAAATCATGTGGTCACTTTGGAACAGAAACAGACTAATTACATTTGGCTTGCTGATTGAGCTCAGTGATTTCTCGTAAGGCGATTTGCTTCAGTTTCACCTTAGCTGATCTGTACTGAAAAAGATTCATGGTTTAATCACTCCTGTTCAGATTCAAAAGTATTTTGGCAAAAAGAGAAAAGAAAAAAGTTCGAGCAGACCTGCTTCTAAATCAATATACAAATAATTTTCAACTTCTCTAGTAAAACTTGTAAACATATATTGAATTTATACAATAATCTGTTTCCTGAGATTAAAATGACAAAATTTGCCCTGTTTTTTTCCCCTCTCAAATTGTTAATGTGGTACCTATATATAATTATTTGTTTGGTAAAAATAAGCTCCAGTGAACAAGCATTATTATTATTTATGGAATGTAGTTTAAATCACACCTGCACCAGGCACAGGTCTTTGTACAGAAGTACAGCTAGTAGTGCTCAGTATGATATGCAGTGGCGTAGGAAGGTACTTTTGAGTGGGGGGGCTGAAGACTGATGGCCGGCCTGGGGGAGGGGTCTTTTTTTGCATTTCCAGGTGGCCTCAGATGCAATTTGGTGCAATATAGCACACTTCAACACCATTTTGTAAATAATTTTGCATTTTCACCTGGCCTTAGATGCTATTTGGTGCTCCAAATGAGATTTTTTTTCTCATTTGGAAATGAAAAAGGGGTTTTCTGACTTGCGGAGTGGGGGGGCAGAATGATACTTCCGCCCCACCATATTTTTCACTGGGGGGCTGGCGCCCCCCAGCCCCACCGGTTCCTACGCCCTTGATGATATGCATTTCAAATATCAAAATTGCACAGTAATTTGTAATGCCACTATGTACCTTAACATCATGCAAAATGTCCATGTTTTCCATTTGAATTCAACCGCTCCCTTACCCTTACAGAAAGACACAGATTATGTAGGCAACTTGCACTACCCGACTAGGCTGTTTGGAATACAAGCAGTGAATACAGTGATGTAACTACGTAAGTAAAGTCTGCAAAGAGTTGCGGGAAATTCAACTCTGCTATCAATTTGTGAACTATCCGGTTATAAAACTTGAAATGACTTATAATATTGTGTCGTTACTCAAGTCTCTCTTTTTTCTGATACAAATAAAAGGAACTCTTATTGAATATTTTTATCCATGTCCATGGAGTAACACCAGTAAAGACCATTGCTTCCCCATATCAGCCTATCATTCCTTCATTATTTATCAGCAGGAGAGATGGGTAATGCTTTGGATGAGAACAGACAGTGCACCCTATAGTTCAGCCCAAAATAACAATTTCCTTCATGGTCCCTTCGTGGCAAATGCAGCTGAAGTGCACACCTCTAAAGTTGAACTCAGACAGGACCTATAAGTATACCATACCAGACATCTAATCTGATATTTTCACGGATCCTTTCCTCATTAGGAAATTCCGAGTAGTTTTCATCCTCACCGATGCTCTTCTGACTAACGCGCTCCCGACCTCTTTGGCGCCCTCTGTCTTCTCCCGGAGGCTTGGTAACCTATTCCCGACGGGCTTTCGCTTAAGCGGTGCTTCCGTTGGATCGTAACGGAGAGATGAACTGCGTTTGCGCTTGCCGAGTTTCCCTGTCGAAGAGGCGACGGACGTATCCGCAAGAGAGCTTTGACTACCTGCTTTATCGGTCCGTCTGACGAGGCATATACTGGCCAATATTTGGGCGACACTGGATGTTGGAGGGCGTTTTCCAGGGATCAATTGTAGCATCCTTCGGACGAGACTTCGTAGGGCGGGGCTACTCTGTCGGTACAGCTGTTGATCTACATCGATACTAGAATTTCCGTGGAGGAATTTGCCCACAGGTATCGGAGTGTATCCAGGATATTGAAGAAAAGGTGCTACAATGGAGTCCTCTGGGTCTTTTGCTTTGGCGTTGCTCTCAGTCTTTGGTTCAGGAGGTAGTAGAGTTTGCTCGGCGATAGCAATGAACAACAAACCTTTAACAAAAAAAAAATTAAGAAATTGAAAAAGAGATGCAACTCAATGAAGATCCCAAATTTTTATTTGTAGACTGAGAGATAAAATACATATGGAAGGAAAAATAAATATCAGCAAACTTGTTGTTAGTATAAAAAAAAATTGCTCTGCTGAAACTGGAATACTGTTGAAGATGGTTTATGGGGTCTGCCAAAAATTATCTGCTAAAGTTCATCGATTGATCGACAAACATGTTTTTTTTCAATGGGATCAGGGATCGGGGGTGCAAACCAACCTGCATGATGCCAATTCTTGATCCCATAGAGACACACTCTCCTAACATCCTCAGTGTTTAATCTCTTAGTATCTACATTCCTATGTGTAACCTTACATACTCACACACCAGTGAAACTACGACAGTGTTTGAGGTAGAATGTTTGACTTAATTTTTCCAGGAGTTCCAAATTCTAATTTACAAATGAAAGGTGCAAGAGAAAAACTGCCAACAAGTATTATAAATAACAATTGTTTGTGCAGCAATAAGTAAAACTCATTTGACGAAGACAAAGCCATTTACAAAGAGAATCTTCTTCCTAACTTAGGTCCATCACTTGTCTGTCATGGCCCTTCCCTTTCCCCCTCACCCCCTCCTTCCCATGCGCCTGTGGCTTACAATGACATGACTGTCTTGCTCATTATCGTGTCTCCATAGTAGGTGCAGGATTCATTCATTTAGAACTTGTCTAGCAACACTCCTTGTGATCTCTCATGGTGGAAGTCTTACCTAACATAAACACATCAGCAGCTGTGTTGGTGTAATTCTTGCAGCATCTGTCCCAACTTCTTCCGAAAGCCTCTGGTGGTAGATGGTAGAGCATGCTTCTAATACGACCGCCATCAGGACGGTAGTTTTCATCGTATGGTCTGCCGCAAACCTATGATATGTTAACACAATATAATTTTTTAACCACGACAGTAAATCAATGATATCGTATTTGGTCATTACCGCGTTATGGTACTCAACAAATCAACTATTCTCCATGTAGCCTGAATATCAATACAGATTCAGTTTGATTCAAACTTTATTGATCATTAAAAATGTGTTGAACATCATTGCATGACAAAAGCAATGATTTCAGTCTCTCAGGTGATGCTTTATGCCATGATTAAAACCTTCTAGTAATTACAAAGATTTGGAAAACAGCAAACACCAAAAATTCCATAGCTTGTTTGGACTCAGCTTTTCCAGTCTCCTCAATAGTTTTTCTTCCTTACTAACTTCAACAAGATATTGCTCACAGAATTATTTCCCTTTCATGACCTTCTTTTCATTCCCAAACATACGTTGTATAAACAGGGTGCCCAATTGTGTTTGCATAAATGTGGCTCTTACTTTAGAAATGAAAAGATAAATACATTGGAAACTGATATAATAATATGGTCACAATTTCACAAAAATAAGGAATTTGCCAAACATGATACTTGCCTGTGTGAGCCCGTAATCTGTAATCTTGACAACTGCCTCTCCAGAACTGTTTTTGAGTATAAGCACACTAAATGGAGTCAGTGCGTTATGTGATAAGGCATTAACGTGCAAGAAGGACACACCTTCAACAAGTTGAACCATTAATGCTTTGCTCTCTTCAATGCCTAAAGATTCCTTCCTATTAATTATAAAGTCATTCAAAAGTTCTGTTTGTTCTTTTTCATAGTGTGACCAAACTGTACAGAGATATATCCGTCCACTCTCGACCATATCAAAAGCGTCTTTAAACTTCAATACATTCTTGTGTTCCAGTTGGCGATATTTAATGTCTTGTCTTAATGACTCTGCTGCCAGTTTGGTTTTAGCTAAACTCTGGAAGGTAACGACTTTAGCATGTCGAACTTTCCCACTGGCACCTTTTTCTTGAACCTTCAATTCCTTGCCGAAATAGCCGGCGCATAATCTCTCCAGAGGGACGTAATCTGATTGAGGCATTTTGAACCACAGTGATCGTCAATCTTTCACGTAATGGTGAAAACTCCACAAGGAAACTGTGACCAAAACTATAACCTAGGTTGATAAATTTAAGCTACCCTAGGTCTAGCAAAGTGATGTTAAAAAACTACAGGCCTAACTTAGTTAGTATTCCAATCCATATGATGATCCAATCGACTACGATTTTTCAGTTCATGGTGGGCGACTCGTGCTTTATTTCAAATTTTATTGCGAATACAGGCACAAATGTAGGTAAATATGAATATGAAATCTTCAGTCTTCTTGCAAAAAAAATGCTTTTACCGAGTGTGTACACTTAGGCTTGTTGAATCATTCAAAATAACCGCTATTCATATGACGTACTATCGTTAGGTAAACATACTGGTAGACCGTTACAACGCTTCATATTGATTACTAGCCTAACCTATGTAATCCGCAGCCTCAGGCATTGTTGTAAGTGAGTAGGACTTTTGCACCAAAGAGGCCAATGACAGCATTACGATAATTGTATAGAACGCCAAATGGTAAAGACTTGATGACAGAAGAGCTTGATGTAAATCCCTATTAAAAGGAGAGAATTTCAGAAATTTGGACAAAGTACAAACAATTCTGCTCAGGTTGGCGCGCACTCACAAAAACTTTGCACAACTTGTTTCAAACATAATGATGACCTATTTTCTCTCGTCTTTACATGTTTTACATTTTCACAACAACCATTTATTTTCGAGATTATTCACGTGATGGGAAGTTTGTGTACGATCCCGTTGAGACTGCGCTTACGCAATACTGAGCTGATGCAACTGTTGCGTTTATCTTCATAAGTAGTTTCTCATATTTCATATAACACATGTAACGAAATAAATTTCAGTAGTATAAGTAACATCATGATATTTTCTTCAATCTTTGCATTGTGATCTGAAATAGATCATGCTCCATTGTAATAATTATAAACCCATCACATTGATTATGTTAAATGTGAAACCTGTGAAACTTATTTGCATACTTGTTGTTTGGATAATAATGGCTTGTGTGGATCCTGGATTTGTGACTCCTTTAATTTTAATAATCTAATCAATCATAGTGATGTAATCGAAGCACTACAGGGTACACATCGTTCTTACAGGAACTTAGTTTTGATCATTCATTAGGTCTACATCTAGACAACAAAGATATGCGTCTGCAGAAACTTCTTGTCATTTTGATATCAATTCATTCAACGACCTTGTTTGTAATTCCTTCTCCCATTTTCACCTCAACAGTCGGAGCTTGAACAAAAACTTTAATTCTATTTCTGATTTTCTTTCTTTCCTTAACCATAAATTCTCCATCATCGTCTTCTGTGAAACACGGTTTGGCCACCAAATTTCCACATTAAATAGTACAACTCGAGCATTAAAAACTTATAGGGAATCATAGAGATAAAAGGTCAGGGAGCGGAACTTGACGTCTTTTTATTTCGAAAAACCCCGCATAGCTTCATTTTCTTAGGAGTGATATTTCCTTCTTCAACTTAGAGAATGAAAGTAATTTTAAAGAATTGCATTGTCTGTGTTGTTACATATCTGCATAATGTTCAGTTTCTTCTTTCAATGATTATATACGTGTTATATATATTGAATCAAATTTCTTGTGAAAACAAGGGTTATATAATGGGTGAATTTAATATTGACCTATACTCAAGAGTCGACCATCTGATTTTATGAAAACTGTATTTCCCAACAACTTCTTCTCCACAATTACTAAGCCGGCCTACTCGTATTAGTGGATGTTCTGCCTCTTTAATTGACAATATATTTACAAACAGTAAACCTGCTAGTATAATTACACTTCTGGCTTATTAGTTACAGATGTAAGTGACCACTTCCCTATTTTCTTGAGAATTTCTCTTGACAAAGAAAAGATGACAACGGTTGCGATACTAGACGTTATTCTATTAAAACTATTGATCATTTCATTAACTCCATCCATGATTCTGCTGGGAATTTTATATATTCAGTTAGTGATGTGAATTACGGTAATGAGAAATTCACTTGTCTTTCAAAAGATTTACGAGTGTTTTCCATTGCAATATACATCAGTAATTCGAAACGTCGTAAGAAGCATCAACCGTGGATACCGAATGGTATATTACAGTCGATTAAATGTAAAAATAGGTTTTATCAATCTTTTTTAAGAAGTCCTACAAACAGTAACTCTGATAAGTTTCGTGCTTATCGCAATAAGTTGAATCATGTTCTTCATATTTCTATAAAGCGGTATTTTTTTGATAAGTTCAATAACTTCAAGAATGATATCAAACATATCTGGTCAATTACCAATGGTATACTGAACACAAAAAAATAATAAATCTGCTATTCCTGATACATTGAAATTTGGCAATAATTCAATTAATGATCCTAAAAAAAATTGCAAATGCATTCATCGATTTCTCTCGTAAACATTGATCCTTCTCTTGCTGCCAATATTCACACAGTACAACTGCTGATCACTATCTGAAATACAGTAGGCTAATCCTTTGACTCATTTTTACGTCTGCAACAAATGAAAGTGAAGTATATAATTGCTATGTCTAGCTTGAAACCAAATAAATCTGCTTGCATTGATATTATAAAGCCTTCCATGCTAAGAAAAGTAAAGTGTGTATTAATCCATTGAAGTTAATTTTTTTTCTTACTTTTTTTTCCTTTTGGGGAGTGGATCTACTCCTCAAGCTTATTAAGGTGTTTTAGACCACTTCCTTTCTCTTTGTATACATTTAAAATTATATTTATTATAAAGATACAACCATAGTCAACCTACATTGTATCTCTATTGAGAAAAATAACATAAATGAAATGATAGGGACTGGTTGGAAGGGGGGGGGGTGGAGTAGGAGAGGGGTTACCATGCAGTCTTTCTAGAGTAAGAAAGAGATTGAAACACTGGTAAATGTGTGTATATTTCTTTATGTTATGTTAACATTAATGTAATCTGTTCTCTGCAACAGAGTACATAACAGTTCCTGACAGTTAGCAGTGCTACAGGAGTCACATGGAACGCAAGTGTTTCCATTTGCGTGCTTTTGGTCGAGCAAGGGGCTAGATTTATAATGTACAAATTATGTTCAATGTTTAACATTTCCACTTTCTTCAGTAAGAATTTCATCAAAGATATCCCTGCAGAACTGAAAAGTTAGTTGGAGATGAGTTTAGAAAAGCCACGAATATAACTAGATCACTGTAAGTCAAGGACGATGGGCTCCTAGCATTCTTCTTATCGCTCACACGTATGTATATGGCGTCAACTATCTCGTTAAGTATGCACAACACACAAGTGAATACAGAGACAAATGAAACAGGCTGCAACAAAATCTGGCTACCATTAAAAATATTAAAATTTCTGACAAGTTTATTACTTTTCAATACATCACCTTTTTATATTATTTCACAGTGAACAAAAAGAAAAATCAACTTTGAAAATCAATTCTTTAGTGACATTCCTGAGATGTCATGTCGATGAATGTCTGTTTTGCTTTCAAGTTAATTAATGATTCCTTGTAAGAGCATACAAATGTTTTCCATACAAAAGGCACTTTACATATAACACAAATTACTGTAATGTGTGAGAAAAAAACTGTACACAATGGTGACAAAATGTCTTCATCAATATATATTACAGGTTTAAATAAAAATCATTGAAAGAGAATTATTTGGAACAATCGAAATGTTCCACAATCATGGGATGTAATCTGAGACCTTTAAATAATGTGGCATTACACATTCTGGACTTGCGCCATCTATTGACAACGCCACACACCTACACATTGGTGATTTAATTTAATGACTGATGTAGTATATTGACAATGGCATCATTTGGCAGGTTGATGCCACTGAGTTGCAGCCATCTGTCCAAATATTGCAAGTAGTGACCCAAATATGATTACAACTGATCAAATTAACATTCTTAGAATTATTGTTTTTTGATATCACTCAAACGTTGCTACATTATGAGTAGATTATAGCTCTATTAGATTCAGTCAGAGGCACTGAATGCTAGGTCAGGCCCCGGGACAATCATGTCATCTGGCCATTTTTTTTTTTAAGTCTTTGTTTCCTTCAGTATATTATTCTTTATCTCATATTTTCCTGAGACCACTAATTGCAAGCCCGAAGAAGACTAACATAATTAGAATCCAATTTTTCTTGATTTGAAATGACAGCTATTTGTAATGTATCGGCAATAAATATTAGAACCTCATTTTATTTGTGGAAATTAAAAGAAATTGACAATTTGAGAAGTCACTCCACCTCTAAAAATAGACACTGGTTCAATACAAAAAGTAACAAGAAATACTTTTACAGCAATTATAGTTCACTAAAAGCATCCACAGTTTTGCTTTTCAAAATGTAACAAGCTGTATATGAAAGAAAGCAATTTGTTGTAAATGCTAAACAATGCCCTAGGATGCTTCTGAAACAAATCTACTTTTAAGAATCAGCTTCGAGGGCATAGCTGCCTTTGTATATGTAAGGCATGCTGACGAGGGCAAAGACTTGGTGAGCAGTCAAAATTATTTCTACAACTTGAGGGATTTTGTGGAAGGGCAGGGGGCATCATTGTTGGATTCTATTCTGTAGAAAGGAATAGTGGATATTAAGAATTAGTATACCTTATACTGTTACTAACTAACCTGTTAACCCGCACACATCTCACAAAATCACCAAAACCATGAAAATCTCATAATAGGATTTCTGGGTAGAAAAACATTTTTTTTCTTCAAAATGTTGTAATGCTAAAATGTCCTAAAGAGTTTCCTAAAAACTGCTAAGATTTTTCAAACATAAATTTGTTATGGTACTGAACCTCTGAATTGTTCCCAACTACTAAGAAGACTTTAATAGGACAATAAATTATCCCGGTGACAAAAACATTTTTGAAAGTGACTGTAAAATGCTCATTGAAAGTTATACATGAATGGCCATTATTTGAACTTCTAGCATATTGAAGGCATGACTGATGCCTTTCTCTACACACTGATCCATGAGGCTGGTGTCCCTGTTTGAATTTTCAAATGATGCAACCATGAAAACTACCCAATGAGAGAACTCTTAATGAGAGCAACTTCAATGATCCTCACAAACTTTCTAAATAACAAAACAATTATGAATACATGAAAATTTAACAACTTTTTTCTAGTTTAGCCTACAACCCAGATGGTTAGAAATGGAGGTAACAGGTGGCACTATTCCCCAATAGGAGTCACAAGGCATGCTCCAGGAGGGAACTGGGCCATTTAGTTTTAAGCTCAATGATCCACACTGGAGGGGCTGGGCTTTGAAACAAGTGGTGCATTTGGTGCTCTGAATAAAACTAGCATCTTTTTCAACCAGGAGTAGAAATGGAACCTTCTCTACCTCAATTTGGCAGCCCCTGTGAGGCTTCGAACACAGTGATGCACTGGGTCCAAGCCGGTAAAGTGGTAGGCCATTCCACCCTCGTCGTGATCAGATACTCAATGTAAAAGGCTATTACCTTTGTACCACCTACTAGTCCAAATCCCATTGGGGGGGGGGGTGGGGATCTGATTTATTTACAAACAGGAAGTCATCACAAACTTTATCAGCTGGAATCTGATAATAAAGTACCTACATTAGAGTATCTCTTATTATTAATGAAGGGGGTATTTATAACTTTTCAGTTTTGGAATTGTAAACCCAGTGAATATCTGACAGACTGTTGTATAACATACTAATGCACAATATTGTACAACCATTGGAAACATCAGCCTACATATATATATTCCCTTTATGATATTTGACAACCCAAACTGAAACCAAAATGTTCTTCCAACTATGTTCTGTTCACTCAGTACTTAACAAACAACTCTTTGAGAATAAATTAAGTTACCAGAATTCAATAATTTAGAATCAATTTAAAAAGACGAAAATGACAAAAAGTATCGAAACTAAAACTAGTTGTCTTAAAACCAGATAGCACTATTTCAAGCACACAGGACAGGAGTTCAAATATTACAGGAGTTTTAATGAGGTCAAAAATATATAAATGCATAGAATTACTTGCTAAAGTAAAATAGGTATGAGTTCACCCTTCACCTATTGTTTGCTTTTGAGAAATATAGATCCAAACTAATTAAACCGTTCACTACACGATGAAACTAAACCACACATCGAAAATCATATTCTATTCAAGGGTTTCTATAGCTTTCAACATCCCCACCCCTCCTCCCCCCCCCCCAAAAAAAAGGGGGTTAAATGAATACAAAGATACTTAAAATGTGGTGGAAACAAATCAATGCATAAATATTAATAAAAAATCAACAAAACTAAAAGAAAGCCTCACATTAATCTTTGGATCATTAAAAATGAAACACTTTCACAGATGAATATTAATGAATGAGCAGAGGAGTCTCGTCTCTGGTCAGGAACACCTCTCTCCAAACCAACCCATCCAAGCCAATATCTTCATCTCCCAAACATCCCATCCCAGCCAATATCTCCCACTGAAGAAAGTTAACTGACTAAACTGAGAGAAGTACATTTATAACAACAATCAATAAATAATAACTTTAAAGGCATTGAAGACTCGCCCCAAACCGCGTGCGGCCATCTGAAAAAGTTAACTTTCTGTTGCTTGCAAGTGACGTTTTGTTCGTGTCGCTACAAAATGCAGACAGTAATGAAACGTGATACCTTAATTGTTATCTTTAGCTGGACCTGTGATGTCCATCGCTGTATCGTTTGTATACTGTGATGTGGGTATTGACCGCAGCTGTATGTACTGACTGTACACTAGTGTCTAATTACCGACGCTAGCAAGCTGTGTGTTTATTTTTTTTGGGATCGATGGTGGTGTTTAACACTTCTGTTACACCTCATTCGAAACTAGGTCAAATTACCGGCATTAGACGTTTCTTTTTGCGCGAGTCTTCACACCCTTTAAATATGCTGTGAGCAACAACTAATGTCCTGATCTCAAAGCAACCACATGCCAGGTGAAGCTATGCGAACAGTGCAATCTAGCTAGTTGGTATATTTTTCCAATATTTACCACAATTTTCAATTCCAAATTTACCAGTTTGAGTATTTTCTTTCAAACATCCAAACTGCAGCTTATCAGGACTGTACACAAATGTACATAGACACGAGAAGCAGTTGACAGGATTTGTTTGTTCTTTAGCGACACAAGTCTCCTTGCCATTTTTGCATGTAAAAAAAAGCATGTACCATCATTGCAGTGACCACTGGTTTACAATCTATAAATGAAACATAATTACAAAACAGACAACTGTTTTTCGAAAAAAAAAAAAGCCCTTAAAAATAAATCATAACCAAAAAAAATAAACCAAGAAGACCCAGAGATCTCTGAGTTCCACTGAACGCGCAAAGTTTGCAAAACAAAAACAGCTATAAAGAACAGGCAGAAATACTCATGAATATACATATAACAAACATGAATTGTTCTCTTAATTATTACCTATGTTTGATATTTAATAAGTACTAATTATGCAGCTTTCCTTTTTGTTCTCATATCTGTGTTATAAATTCTCATTTATTTATGTTTATATTTACAAAGCATTTCATTCTGTATATGAGTTTCTGTTTAGTGATTCAGTGACACACAAAAACTTACTATTTTTATGCTCAATTCACCATGCATTCATTAAACAGTACATTTTCCTTCTGCATAACCCCATTTAAAAAAAAATCAATTCCCTCTTCATTGATCAGCTTAATTTTTTTACTTCCACAGCTTAACACCATTCCTTGTAGCCTAAATTATCTTCCAACATTCAGCCATCTTTGAATTTTATTTTAAATTTCACATTTCACAAATATCATCTTTGAACATTCTAAAGTACAATTTTTTGTCTGTCATTCCTAAATACTGTTAATTCTTTGCTATAATTTCACAAATATCATCTTTGAACATTCTAAAGTACAACTGTTTTGTCTGTCACTCCTAAATACTGTTATATTTTGTCACAAAAACAAACACAATGCTAAAGAGTAATAATTTATGTTGCAGAAACAATCTGGAAATATCATGGTCGGAAGTTCAATGTACTTTATTAAATCTGAAATTCTCTGTCAGGTACGCACGAATATTTATTTATAAAGAAATACATTTCAGGGATATAGGGTTTATTTCAGGGTACGTAAATAAAATACTTATATTTTTGGGGATTGGATACAAGCAAAAATAGCATTTCATGCCTATCTCGTAACACTCGACACACTTGTCAAATGGAGGTGCTCTGAGATTAGCTAGTTTTCTCTGCATGTCGCAGAATGGCCACCGACATATGAACCACTGGTTGGCTCCCTTACTCTTGAGTTGATTATTTAACGGAACAACAATATTCCAATTAGTTTCGATCATACTGGCAGAGGAGTAGAGACTAATGTGGCCATTGCTGGCTGCTTCTTGCATTTAGTATATAAAATAGAATGGTTTAGAGATACAACACATCTCCAACTTTAGCGTCTGCTAATGAAAACACATCTATTGCATCAATGAATTTATCCCTCAGATAGTAACGGTGAGCCCGTCAGACTTTGATGAGCTGTTGATCTACGTAAAAGAGGCTCTCGTAGTAATCTGGGTTGGTGACGGGGGCGAGCAGAGCCACGCACATGACCAGCCCTAATACCAACAGGGTCCATATTATTGCACGCTGGTTTGGAGGGTACTGTGGTATCATCTCCAATTCAGGAAAGCCCATGATGTTGCAGAATGCGTGTGAGAGAAACGGCCCGATAAGGTGACCTGAAGAAAAGGACCGATCAAATCTAATCGTCAAAAACATAACATAGAGGCATTTCAGTTACTGTTATACTTAGTACCAAATACAGGACAACTTATAAGTCAATATTTGGTGAACTAGTGGGTTTACCTGGATCAACAATACTCACTGGTACGTATTAAGAGTCATGGAAGAACTCCCAGTTACTTTAAGCAAATTTAAGTGGAGGTTACATGGAGCTACTTACATGGAGTCTTAATACTCACCAGTACGTATGAAGAGAAACGCTGAATAGGCACCAAAGATGGACGTGTAGAAAAACTGAAATACTGGAAGGAAAGTGAGCAGGATAATAAAGACAAGTTCAATATCAAATGATGTAATAAGACAAACAGAAGTGACTTTACGTCAATGCAGACCTTCAAACAACCAGTCGTATTGGTGCCAGTCACCATAAGGCCCAATAAAGTGGGGGAATCATACTACAGTAGGATCACAGGTCCATACTAAGTGAGATCCAAAGACCATTCACAGAGACCCGGATCACAGGTTCACACTTTAGCGAGATCCCAAAGACCCTTCACAAATACCCAGATTACAGGTCCATACTTTTAGCAAATTCAAAGACCCTTCACAAAGACTAGGTTGAATTAACTGGTTTAGGACTTTTCATTACTTCTCTGTCGGGCTTTATGGTTTTGTGGAACAAAACTTTTCATGGACCTATTATTAAAGGGTGGCACGCTGCGAATATTCCCAACCTCACTTCATGAGTCACAAAGCAGTTTACAGACTAAAAGCTATGTTTTAGATATTTTCTACCTATGGACTAACGTCACATCAAAATTGACACAGGAAATTCGTCAAGAAAACGATTATTTTCCTGGAAAAAACATAACAAGGAAACTCATAGAAGCCACAAGTTTTGGAAACGAGTTTAGTTACATATAAAGCTGTCACTTAAGACAGGATGTTACCACGGGAGAAACAACATTAAGGCATCAAATATCAGACTTGGCCAGATAACCTAATAAACCCATGATGTGACTTGGACAGATAAGCAATCACAACCAGGCAGTTCATTAACTTACTTGCAGGTAACCAAATGGATTCATCTCCTCTCTTTCTAAATCTGAGTTTTTCTGAAACATGGTGAATATGAGCTGAGGAAAAAAAACACAAAAACCATAAGATACATCCTCAATTCTGAAAGTAAATTCCCTCCCCCCCCCCCTCCCCTCCTGGATAATACACAATCAAGACCGCACACATACATAAACCAACAATGCATCAAGTATGTTTTGTTATGCAGTTTATAACATTAACACAAGTTAAACAGATACATAGTGAAAATACATAAGTTTCAACAAGCAATATTCACATAGAACAAGTCTGCTACTGTTTTGCAGAGAAAGATGAGTGTAAACCTACTCACAGTTACATTTGACAGAGGAATGACTCATTTGGTATATCTGACCAGACTTCATAATGGAACCAACTTGGTCCCAAACAGGTTCATCAACTTCATACAGGTGAATCAAATTTTCAACACATAAACTCATTTCGAACCAATGCTTTATTTTGATAGAAAATGTATTTTACTTCTCCCCCTCCAAACAATCCCCTCACTCCCCCTCCTCTCCCATACACATGGACAGACAGGAAGCAAGTAGTGGATGAGACTTACCTACACCAAAGAAGAGAGGACAAATAAATATACTGGAGGTGGTTCCAAGGCACGGAGTCAACAAAGGCAACATACAAGCTCTAAATACAAATTCTTCAGTGAATGGTGCCTGAAATGTAATGTAATGTAATGTAAATAAAATCTTATATAGCGCACTACGCGCGATGCATCTGTGCGCTTTACAAACAATCTAGAAAATACAATGACATTAAACATTAAATAGAAAAAACAGTAAATACATATACCATCTACAGATATATACAGGTATATGAGATCGAAAAACTATTAAAAGCACTGGTGAAGCGTAAAGCGATAAAACAGATGAAATGAGATATCAATGAAGATGTATCAACTTATGAACAAACAGTGAGGTAATGATCCCCTCCCCTCCCATCTGCTTTTCTCCTTCCATCTGCCCTTCTCCACCCCTCCCATCTGCCCTTCTCCTCCCATCTGTCCTTCCCCATACCCCTCTGCCCTCCTCCCATCTACCCTTCTCCACCCCTCCCATATGCCCTTATCCATCCCTCCCATCAGCCCTTTTCCTCCCATCTGCCCTTCTCTACCCCTCCCATCTGCCCTCCTCCTCCCATCTGTCCTTCCCCATACCCATCTGCCCTTCCCCCTCTTTCTGCCATTCTCCAACCCTCCCAGCTGCCTTCACATAGTTCATGAGAACCAACAATTACAAAGGTACTGTGTCTATCTTGAGCTTCTATTAATTATGAACATTACAATTTTCACAATAGATTTGATACACTGTAATAAAAATGTTACTGCATTTAATATAATTCATTGCATTTTTTTTTACTTACCACTATGTAGTTTCTTAGCCATAGTATATGAACTGTGCTGGGAGAAACACGGAACTTTTTTCCTTGACAAACTATGAAAAGAGGAAAGAAAGGACAAAAAACAAGAACACTTGAGTAAAGTCATGACATTATAATATTTAATCCCAGGATATACCAGTGGCAGGTCAAAAATGGCTGAGGCTGGGGGGGGGGGGGGGGGGGGCATGGCCTTCCACCTCAAATCAATCTCTTATCAATCACCGATTACAAGTTTGTTTGACGACAAAATGATGCAACCTTCAGGGGTTATTTCTACTCCTGCAAAACCTTTGAATTGCCAGTAGTGATTATTGATTCCTTTTGTCTCTGATAAAGTTTTTCAACTCAAACTCAATTATCATAACAACAACATTTGAGGAACATTTTATGCAAACAGTGATAGCCACACATATTGTCTGGAGTTTGAAACAGTTTTAATTTGTCTTTAAATTGAAAACAAAAAAAGTTAACAAGTGATTTCAATAAACGTGATGAAACACCACCAGCTGAAACCTGAGACTCTATGAACTTAGTACAGTTAAACTGCTAGTCACTAAGTACTGTGAAATGGTTGTCTTGACGAGGTTTCTCTCAATTTCCTGGTGACTTACATCATTTTAATGAATGGATATAATTACCCTATATGTAACTACAACTGCTATTACGCTATCGTCAAAAGATGAGGAGGATGAGAAGGCAGTATCGAAGATAATGCCATTGTTGTATTCAACTTATAGTGATTTTAATGGCAAATTACCATAAGCCCACTGCACAGATGGAAGAAATGGAATAATAATTTAACGTAAAGAATATACTTCCAACAGATCTACATTAAGATGGTACAGTAGTAAATTAGTAATACAAATAAGGTTCATATATGTGGAAAGATAGCTCAGCACACCGTATTACATAAATTTCCGTTATGAAATATGTATGACATAACACATAATTTATATATAGTTCTGTACAGTACATAACAGGGAATAACTCAGTGTTAAAGTACTGTCATTTTTGTGTATCTAGAGACATCTGATGAATTATTTCCCACTGGGTTTTATGAATTTGTTTCTCATACAATGGTGGGGGCAGAGGGGGGGGGGTGGATATACTACTTGCAAGTGGAGGTAAATGGATATCTTCACCAATGAAGCATATGACCAGTGGTTTAATATGGATTACTGTAGGCTAATAATAAGCCATAGGGAGATGTAGAATTGGTGGCTGCATCATTTACCACTGAATGATACTGTATATGAAACAAACATGAAAAATTAAAAGAGGTTCAAAGGTTCAAAGAGGACATTTGCAAGTGTACTGGGCTTTATTAACTTTGTTCCCACTGTAGCCAAAAAATTAGGCTACAACTTTAATAGTTACCTCTTAATAAATTATGAGAAATCTAGAGCATATCCCCAACCTGTCATTCATAACAGGCTATCAGTTGACAATATTGAAGAATTTGCACTAATTATTCCCTAGGCTAATTTGCATAATAAGGTATTTCGTGACGAGATGGATATAAAGATTTCATAACCCACGTCGTCTTCATCGGTAAGTACGGCAACCAACTCACCCACCTAACATAGCATTTACTTCATAGCAACTACCACAATGAACAAAACAGCAGCAACCTTCATCAGAAGATGTTCAAATGAATGCAGGCTGCTTATACTAGAAAAACTGATTTTCTATTGCTAGGCAACAATCTCAATGTCAAAAATCCATATAGGAAGATATGAGGCAGGAATGTTCAATATGAAAAGGAATGTATAAATATTTTATTGCATTGATATAGTCTTGTGTGTTGTAATCGGTTACAGGAAACAAACAAAGCAAAGGGGACTGTCACTAGAAACGCAACACTTTACACTGTAGGACCAGACATAGTGACTCCTAACAGTGGATGGGCAGAAGGAGGGGGTGGAAGAGGGGAGGTAGAGAGATGGACAGACAAGAAAGGGAGGGAGGGAGAACAAATGTCCCTTTGTAGAATCAAGTGAAGGATAATACAGTGTTAATTCAGGTGTAAATGATTTGGAAGAAACAAACCAATGTTTGCCTCTTAAATAAACAAAACTGGATCGAAAATGTCTAAAGGCAAACATATATTTCCCACAAAAGTAAAGTTTTTAGCAAATGCCATATTGATATCTTCTCTTCTGCACTGTGATAGCTTTCAGTTTGGCATTTTACCAGTGTTTTATAAAGTAGCAAGTTACATCAAGTTTTCTAACTTGAGAAAACAATAATACCAAGGACACAATGTAATGATCTGGTCAGGAATCGAACCTGCAAGCCTTAGATCACAAGTACACTGCCTTATCCACAACACTCTCAACAATGAGTCAATTGCCTATAACCAGCAGTTTCAAAGAGATTTAAGAGCCATCTTTATTGCATTTAAACAAACAAGAGAAATCCTGCAAGAGGTCCATTAAAACAGTTTTTATAGAGAGATGATAAGAAACTTGCAAAATGAAATCTATCATTGGATGATAGAAGTTTCATTGTATTAAAGGCTGTCTTGTTGTTCAAACAAGTTTCCTACTTTCCTAACCATTGCATGTGGTAAATATTATAATGAAAAACAACCAAAGGGGGTTTCCCTTAAAAGAAATTGAAAAAACCTAAATCGGACATTTGTAATCACTTTCAGCAAAATGTGGCAATTTGTGGGTTACTACTTATTGTCTATTTATTTTGGTCATAATGGCAGTGTTGTAAACAAGTCAAAAATTATTTCATCACAAGTCAAGTCAAGTCACAAATCAAGTCAACTCGCAAGTCAAGAAATATGTGACTTGAGTCTGACTCGATTGCAAGCAATTGACTCCAGTTGAGAACACTGCTTAACAGTGATTCGATTGCAAGCAATTGACTCCAGTTGAGAACACTGCATAACAGTGACTCAATTGCAAGCAATTTACTCCAGTTAAGAACACTGCTTAACAGTGACTCTAACAGTGACTCGATTGCAAGCAATTGATTCCAGAATAAGAACACTGCTTAACATTGTATGGAAAACTCTGCTTTTGTACATTGTTCCTTGCGCCACTGATGATCTGAAGAAAATCTCGAGCAAGGTTAAATCATAAAAAGACACCAGAAGAAAAGCAGTAGGTTATGAAGCTTCCCAGTAATTCAGACAATACAATAGTTCACTAACTAATAAATCAATATTTGAATTTACTGGTGGGAGAGCCTCTGTGAGGAACAGAAAAGAAAAGAAACAAAGACTCCCTCCGAGGCAGAAAACAAACAAGAATCCCTCAAAGGCAGAAAGAGCGATGTTTAATATCCATCTCCAGTAAGGCCAGACAGACAAACTACTTTTACAAATTACAACCCTTAATTGCCAAATTGACATATATTAAATCTTTGTTCATGAATGGTAAATCAGCACTTTTCCACTTGGCATTATTTTCATCTTTATGTTTTTTCTCCTAACATATTTGCTCGCTACAAAAAGATTTGACATTTACAATATCAAAATTTTTACAAGAAAATTACAAATTATGGAAGAGAGTCAGCAAAAGGCCCTTCACGGCTGATATTAAATGTCAGAGGGATTGAAATGTTGAGGTAGGATAATGATGAAAAAATGACGACTACGACCTGATAATAATGAGCCAACAATCGCTAGTTGATGTAAAACCAAAGCAATACGTCCCATGAAAATGATATTTTGCTTTTAAGTGATGTGATTAGTCGATTCAAATGATAATTCCTTGCAGATTGAGAATTAATTTGTCCTGTACAATATTGTAACCCAAGTTACATTATTGTATACAAATAGGTACCTGATTATATTCATGAAATGATTGGAATGGAGAAATCTAATTTTTCTTTCTGGAAACATAATAGGTATGGGAGGGGAGGAGAGGGGGTGTGTAGGGTGGAAGGAGGAGGTACATCTAACAGCCAATTTAATGCTTCTGATATCAAGTGTAGATTTGCATTCATAGAGGGCTCATATTGATCAGCAAGTTTGAGTGGCGGAGAATGTTGGAATGTAAACATAGCTAACTGCCTTACGTTATTAAATAACCCTTACCTGTGTCTGATTCGTTCCAGTAATCCAAGTAAGTCATGTACAGAGGCCCAAGAAATAGAATCTAGCAGAGCAGAAAGACAGAAAGAGGATGTTAACAAAATTATGTCAAATTGGGAATTTAAATTACACAGTCTTATGTTTGCACACATATAACAATATAGTAGACCTTTGTGTGTAAAAAAGAAGCTGATTATATCAGTATTTTCCACAAAGTTTCCTGAATATGATTTATGATTAAATTCACTTACATCCTTTGTATTATAACATACTCATAAAACGATTGAAAAAACATTGACAGATGAAAACTGATAGGAATCATCATTGTTCTCTTAAACTTTTAGATTAGTCAGTGGAAGATATCCACAAGATACATAAGGGGCAGTACTCTCGTTGATCAATTGTACCTGACTCATTGTAAAGGATAGTGCAGTTACAGAAATCAGTAAAACAGTACAGTCTGTTAACAAATTCCATTGTGAAAATCAGGAATGGAAAATTTACATGTTGTATTCAAGGTATCAAGTTAAGTCCCTCAGACACACATATGTTAAGAAAGCAGACACACATGTCAGGAAAGCAGACACACATACTGTATGCCTAGAAGCAGATATACATACATCACCAAAGCAGACACACAAATGTCAGGAAAGCAGACACACAAATGTCAGGAAAGCAGACACACACATCACAAAAGCCGACACACTCATGTCAGGAAAGCAGACACACCAATGTCAGGAAAGCAGTCACACACATCACAAAAGCCGACGCACTCATGCCTGGAAATTAGACACACATACATCACCAAAGCAGACACACACATGCCTGGAAAGCAGACACACCAATGTCGGGAAAGCAGACACACACAACACAAAAGCAGACACACATATGCCTGGAAATCAGACACACATACATCAGGAAAGCAGACACACATATGCCTGGAAAGCAGACACACACACATGTTAGGAAAGCAGACACACACATGTCACGAAAGCAGAATTGCATAGTTTGGTTCTAAGATTTAACTTCAGCTTCTAAGGTTTAATAGACTTTAGTCATTTTCAGAGTTGAAAATTCTGACACCCATTTCAGAGTTTCATATTTACATGAAAATATGTTGATTAATTTTTTGATGTATTCAATCCCAAATAGTTTGCTTGAGTTAATACTGATGAACCTGTGACATTTCTAAGCCTGCAGACTCCATTGCTTCTAACGCTTAGGTCCTTCATTTATTTGTTCGTAACCCTGGAGACTCCCTCTCTTTTCCTATCATACACTTTAACAGTTTCAATATGTTGCAGCTATACAAGTTGTAGACTGATAAACACTTTATATTGTCATACCAGTTTCTATCTAGAGTTGCATAATCTTACTTCATCCACTGCTGGAATCGACCAGGCAATTTTGTCAGCCAATTTTGTTAGCTAAAAGAATAGATAACATCAGGTATATATATTAAATACTGGAAAACAACCCCCCCCTCCCTCTGGGAATAATTAGTCCGGTATCGCATTGCAAAATGCGATGCAAAATGGTCATATTACTATACAAGTCCAAAGATGTATGTTTTTTACACAGGAAAAATGTGTTTTATAGCAAAAAAATACAGAGCCAATGTTAAAAACTCATATACATATTGTACACACACACACAATGAATGAAATCTTTAGTTTCCATGGAAATCGAATAAGAATATGTACCAGTTTGATTCCTTTGAAACTAGATTGTAATTCGCTTTTAAAAATAATAGGTCAACAGAGACGTTCGAACCAGTTAATTAAATGTGGGTCAGCAGAGAGTGACCGATTCTAATTCATATTATCGTAGAGTGCAAAGAATAAAACACTAGCAAAGGAGTGAACACCAATTTTATAGCAAAAAAATACAGAGCCAATGTTAAAAACTGCTAAAAAAACTTTGAGCGCTAAATTATTCCCGGACAAACCATCACATACACAAGGAAAATAAGTGAATTAGATGACACAAAACACTAAGGATAATAACTATATATTCTAACTGTCGCACAATATATTTACATCTTTCTATAAACTGTGATGCAACATCCACGCTGTTGTGTACACACATACGTTAGCTTTACATAACATCATTAAGTCACTACTCATATACATATTGTACACACACACACAATGAATGAAATCTTTAGTTTCCATGGAAATTGATATTACCATCACAAATTTTTTTACAAAAAGATTATTGAGAGAAGCAACTTGGTAATAATCTTTCAATAATGGGAGACAGTCATGAATGGGGAACAATAGACCTTTCAGTCTATAGAAAGGAAGCGTCTTTTGTTTAGGTTCAATAAAAAGCAAGAGTACTTTTCTTTGCTCTGCTCCGAGGGAAGCTGGCTGTAATCATTACAGCGTCAAGAAGAAGATAATTAGAGACAGAAAATAATGGAAATTACACTCATCAATGTCAATGGAAACATCTATTGAGTGAAGTGATTGTCACTGAATGACAAGGTTTGACAAAGTCGTGAGAGTCGAGCCTGAGACACGTGCAAATCCCATCGTTAGCATGTCCATTATGAAAGATTGCGCATATATTTCTGCTTCGTAAATATAGTTTCTATTCAAGGATAAACTGATGGCATACAATACTACAAAAGAAAGGACGAGAATATATTCCACTCCGCTACGTGAAAAATTGATTTCATCTCCAAATTTTTTTCGCAAACTCTAGATATGTTTGTTTGTCACTTAAATTTGATAAACCAAACGCTTCTCCGTGAAATGTGTGTACAGACTTAGTATGTGCTGTGTGCTATCCTTTGTAGCAAATGGTTTTCAAAAGCTTGGCTTTCTCTCCATTTTAATTTTTACTTAAACTGTGAAACCTAATAAAAAGCAGTTATGATCTGATGACAGATCATACATATAACTCTGTACCGAATGAATATTGCAACTTCCACGTTGGCTAAACGTGAAAGCCTCGAGAAATCAACTCGGGTTACAATGCCATTACTAGGCTTCTATTAATAGTTATGGTAAGATAAGACAACTTTATGGTAATATTTTCCCAGATGTACCAAAACAGATATATCAGATATACTCTCAAGATGCAGGTGAGAATTGTTTTTAACTCTAGAATAAATAAATATGGATAAAAATCTGAACAAACAGAGTGACTGAAAATGGAAGGAAAGAGGTTTGCAAGTCCCATGCTATACAGAACGACAATAAGGAGTGTATAGTTTGAAAAGTCTGTGTATCATCCCACCTCCCCCCCCCACAACCCCAGACCCCCTAACTCCCTCACCCCTAAAAGCAACAATTTAATGTTGTTGTTTTCTTTGTAATTTTAAATCTAATAAGTCTCTTGAATTCTCAAAACAACAATCCTTTCTGTACTAAAACCAACGTTTTCCCTGCCTCAAACGATGTTTAGAAGAGGTTTAACAGCATTCTTAAATTTAAAGTACAAGAGTTCATACAGTTACAAACCTGCCTGACTTTCATTACATTTATATTGAAGGAGATTGTTTATTTGCATGGTCAACACAGGATTGTGTTTCTTACATCCATGGCAACATTCACTCAATAATCATAGAAAGAAAATATATGTACCAGTTTGATTCCTTTGAAACTAGATTGTAATTCCTTTTCAAATATACTACAGTAGGTCAACAGAGAGGATCGAACCAGTTAATTAAGTGTGAGTCAGCGGAGAGTGAATGAATCTAATTCATATTATCGTAGAGTGCAAAGAATACAACAGTTGGCAAATGAGTGAACACCAATTTGAAATTCAACATTGGCTAATGAGTTTGTAGAAACAAAATTCCCTAGTGCATTAACAAAGCTGGATTGGCACTGTAGTCAGTTAAGTGACCTCAAAATTGGTAAATGTGTTAAAACGATCACAAAGGGTGAAAGACAAACAAACAGCAAGAAACAAACTTGGCACCAAATTACATACCCTTGTGAAATATATATCCAGACACAGTGTTATCATAGTGGCAGACAGTGTTATCATGTTGAGGCAGACACCGTGTT
This sequence comes from Apostichopus parvimensis, assembly GCA_000934455.1. Taxonomy (NCBI): domain Eukaryota; kingdom Metazoa; phylum Echinodermata; class Holothuroidea; order Aspidochirotida; family Stichopodidae; genus Apostichopus; species Apostichopus parvimensis. The sequence goes on from KN882328.1 coordinate 115,355, forward strand.
ATCATAGGGGCAGACATTATGTTATCATGTAGTGGCAGACACATTTTTATCATAGTGACAGACAGCATTATCATGTAGTGGCAGACAAAGTGTTATCATGTAGTGGCAGAGATTGTTATCAGTGGCAGACAGTATTATCATGTAGTGGCAGACAGTGTTATCATGTAGTGGCAGACGCCGTGTTATCGTGTAATGACAGATGCCGTGTTGTCATTAAGTGGCAGACACCGTGTTATCATGTAGTGGCAGACACCGTGTTATCATGTAGTGGCAGATAGTGTTATAACAGTGGCAGATAGTCTTATCATGTAGAAGCAGACACTGTGTTATCATGTAATGGCAGACATGGTGTTGTCATGTAGTGGCAGACACCGTATTATCATGATGTGGCAGACACTGTGTTACGTGTGGTGGCAGTCTTCGTGTTACGTGTGGTGGCAGGCGCTGTGTTATCGTGTGGTGGCAGACACTGTGTTATGTGTGGTGGCAGATGCCGTGTTATTTTGTGGTGGCAGATGCCGTGTTTTTCGTGTGGTGGCAGACAGTGTTATCATGGTGGTAGACACAGTGTTATCCTGTAGTGGCAGACACAGTGTTACCTTGTAGTGGAAGACACAAGTGAAGATTCTTTTTGCTTCAAACTTTACAGTCTTCTTAACATATATGCCTACTGTACCTCAGACTGAAGGCATTTCAAGAAGATAACGCCCTAACATCTGAGGGATAGACAAAGTTGGAGGAACCTACTTAAATTCTGGGAACAAGTGAGGGGCAAGGGGCAGAAGAAGGAGAAAATACATCTTTGTACAATTTGTGTGTAATGTTATGCTCAGTTATTATCACTGTTTTTTTTGTGTGAATGGGGGTTGGGGGAGAGGACGGAAATTTTCTCGGAGAATACAAATAATTTATGAGTGCCTGATACCAAGGGCTATAGAAGCTATCAGTAAGTGTTTTTCTAAGTTTATTGGGTGTCACATCATACTGACATAGTCTAGTATTAATGTTACTACGAGTGTAAAAAGATGATAAATTGTTCACGACATTCCCAAGCTAGAAGAGATATCTATCACCCCACTGGGTATGAAGCTGGCCACCTTGGAAGGTCCCTCCAATATTTCAAACTACTCCATTTCTCTTGAGGAGGAAGTCTCTTGTCTGCCACGTTGCTAGTTGCAGACACATTTCAAGACAAAATGTCTGGGTATTTTCGGCTGGGAAGATCGACGACGATTGGGGAGGAGGAGCCTTGGTCATTGGTGTAGTCTCTACGTGAAATTTATAAAGTCTGTTCACGTTATTGTAAACTGTTAATCTGATCTTTACTTCCAGACGAGAATGACAGCTAAACATGGATCAGATTTAAAGATACTGCTTTATCGGCCGGCACCGAGAGGATGTTGTAAAAAATCCTCAGCTATGTTAATTCCTGTCGTATAAATGCGCCAGAGATGATTTACGCTCAGCATTGGGGGGGGGTGGTATAAACTACACGTGCAATAAAAGAATCATTAGTTTCCCCGTGTGACCAGTTTAGAGCGACTTCTGCAGGGAGTTCAAGTTTCCTTTGAACTGGTAATCTTCTCGGGCTCTTCAAGCTGATAATTGGCTTAAGTTGCTATCTGCCATAAGATGATTACGAGGTACTAAATTATTTCATAAAGATCTCTGATTATTTCATAAAGATCATTGATTATTGAGAAGGTTAAACCACTTAATTTTTATTTTCCCCTTTCCTTTTTCATAACCTATTTTGAAGCTTTTAACAAAAATGTTTACTGACTGTGAGAACTCAGTCTGTTACAATGGAGACAGGCTAATCAATTTACAAAGAGCAAAAAAACCTTTATGACTCTGACAATTCCCCAACCCTTATCTGACAAGAATGTAATTTAAAGGTCACGAGGATTGACCCCAAAGTTATGCTAGAATGTCAAAAGGTATTTTACTAATGTCTCATCTTCAAAAGAGTTTTGCTGTCATCCACAAAGCATTTTCCCTTTTCTTAGATGTAAAAATTGTTTTATAATTCAACACTCTCCAGTTTTGTCAGACTAATAAAGCATTTTTGAAAAGTGTAAGCAGCTTTAATGGCATACTCAGGTCTGGGGTCAACACTGTTGATTCTTTTTGTGGTTTTTTAACTCCTTAGGAGAGAATCTGACTGAATGAAAGAAAAGGTGAGGACTAAGACAATTGAAAATAAGTAATTCAAATTGTTTGTGCAAAACTTGGTTGTCAGCTTAGGCCTCCTCTTAATGTAGGCAATCAATGCACTGTATTGCAATTGGCAACAGATAGGCTTAGTTATGCTTTACAGTCATTTTGTCTTTTAAGGTTTTGTTGCTATCATAGTTTGCCTCATGACAAGGAAAGGAAGTGAATGCCAGCTAGTCACACTATATGGTCAACAGTCAACAAAGGTGAAGGAGAGAGGGGACGGGTGGGCGGGGGGGGGGGGTATATATTCCCATCTGAAGTCACAACTGTCGAACAATTCATACTCTGAATAATGTTGAGATATGAGGATATTCGTGCTTGCAAATGCAAAATTTGTCATGAGATGAAGGCTTTAATTAAAGTCATTTTTGGAAATGTCATTTAGGTGTGAAGCATGGGATTTTTGGTATCATATTGAGTGGTCTGTGGGGTTAGGGCTGGGTATGCTTGTGGTTGTATTCTTTGGAGGGTATTTCTTCCACATACTTCATGTTTTGAGCTAGTATGACCTTTGACCTTTCTTGACTTTAATTGATATTTCTAAGTGTTTATATTGACTTGGCAATTATTCAGCCCTCATCAGCAGCACCCACACATTTGAAAAACAGACTGACAGACCAGGCCTGTAAATTGAGTTTTCCGAAAGGGGAATCTGAACTTATCTGTAAGATCGGTGATTTACTTACAGGCATTAGAGGGACCAGAACCTAGACTATCGCAAGATCTGTAAAAACTTCCACAGGAGGCTGTACATGTATATATCACCAAATGAGAACCTGAGCGAAAGTGCCGTGATTTAACCTACAAATTCACAGCAGTCAGCGTAGCTGAACACATTCAGAGCAAATTAAAGAATAACAGCACTATTTCCCCCCCCCCCACCCCCCAGACTACCTCACTTACCATTGTAACTAAAAGTGGTAGTACTGCAGCAGGTATGATTGCTTCTCTTCTCAAGCCCAGATATTGCCACATGGAATAACCCTGGGAATGAAAAAACAACCAACAAGTGACAAGACTGGAAAAAAAAAAAAAAAAAAAAAAAAAAAAGAAGTCAAAATCAAATCAAATTACAAATACTTTTACCCTCCCTAAATTCCAATACAGCCTTAAGAGACAGTTTATTGGTTAGCGCAGGCTTGTCGAGTCTGCAAGTTACTGAAAATAACCGTGCAAAGATGACGTGTTCCTGTTTCATTTTGTCGCCACAATTTTCTGCTCCGCTGCGTATTTAATTACGTACCAGCACAGGAGTATGACAGCAGAAATCTTGTAGTCGTGGGATGAGGACATCAATAGACATCCCTGGATGACAATTTTCTGCTCTTACGGGCAATTTACAAAATAAGCATGGTAGAGATTGTCGGCTACGACAATATTGTACTCAAAGATTCAGATACGTCTGCAGAGTGTGTAATTGAATGAACTAGAAAAGAAGAGAAGCAGTCCCATGGTCTTGGAATGTGTCAATGAGTTGAACACATTCCATTTGTAACCTACCAGAGAGGACTGATTGACTTGCATTTACAATGAGCCTACTCAATTCCAAAGCTTTATATGAAAACGTTTGGTTACGAAAGAAAAGACGCAACAGAATATTGCAAAGAATTTGCGACTTGGTATCATAGTCAAAATTTAGGGCAACGACAATGTAACTGAAAACATAATCAGAACTTTACTTTAGCTAATCTGTTAATTAATTTAGATGATCTGTTAACTGAAATAATCTTATATTTTAGCTAATCTGTTAACTTAGCTAATCTGCTAACTTCACTAATCTTTAATGTTTTGGTTTTGTTTACCTGAGATTCTGTAGCATCCTCAGCTATAAACAACAAAGCAAACGGGCACATCACTGACACAGCTAGAACACTAACAATTCTCTGTTTGATGGTCACTGGATGGTCTCTGGAAAAATAGGGACAAAATTAAGAAAATAGTAATAATCATAACATGTGACATATTTATAATATCCATATGATGACTTACTGTATGAATATTCATTGTATTATTGTTCTATTCATTACTGTATGATTATTCATTTTAATTACACACTACAATATTACTGCAAGACATACTGTGTATATACAACAAATAACATACATGTATGTACAAAACAAAAACCCAAAAAACTACAGCGCTGCATACACTACTGTACAACTTCTCTACTGTGATAATTGGTACAAAAATACCAAAATTTTAAATATGTTTTGAGAGATTTGCTTCTCTGCTACAAGAATAACTTTTCGCCAGAATGCAAGGAGATCCAGAGTACTCTAGAATAATAATTTCTCAGCTGCACCAAATGAGCTTATAGCTATCTTTATATATTAACCATTCTCTTTGGAGGGAGGGGGGTGGGGAAAGGGGGTTATGGGAGAGGGAATGCCATTATACCAATAAGAAATCACTGTACCTTGCATAGCCTGCCATGATATCAATCATCACAGCCCATTTATATGATACAACCCAGAAAGCGGCAGGGAAGGATTTTCAAAAGAATAAGGGCCATTTTTAATATCTTCAAATATTTTAGCAAGTGTTACACACATGTTTGACCCTAATGTAACCCCAAACAAAATGGTCACAGCACAATACATGCTTTATGACTCAGGATGACACATCACAACCACTAAACACCCACTGGTTTCTATCAAATGAAAAACAGTATGATATTCTCTGTTTCAAAATTGGTTGAAATCCAATTTTACCACAAAGGTCTGTTTAACATTTGTTTGCAAAAAAAAACAAAAAAAAACAACCAAACGAATTAAGTTTACTCAACCTTTTCATGGCTATTTCTGGTACAAAAATTGAATATTAATATGAATGACAAAGCAGACTACTGTACAGACAAAAAATCAAGTATTTTGGTAGGTGTGGAGAGTTATTCACGGGTACAATCGCAGAATATAAAATCTGAAATTACTACAAAGCCAAGTATTTATTCTATTTAATTCACAACAATAGGCTTCCATTTTGAATTGGAGTTTATTTACTGGCTGGCCCCTGGGAGAGTCCTTGGATTTGGTATTGTATTACTAACACAAATACCAAAGTACTGAGCTAATTATACTGCTGTAATTACACACACACCAACTTTAGCACAGTTTATGATCTGTACTGGAAATTGGCTTGGCACTACACAGCTGTACCTTGTTAGAATCTAATATGAATGGCTAGGACCTTCTCACATGATTATACAACAGTTGACCCTAGGTCACTGGTGCCTTGTCACACAGTGATACAAAATGGTGCATTTAAACAGTTTCCCTTCTCCCCCCCCCCCTCCCCGGGCACTATGGTCTGCCACATGTAAGCCTCCCCATTAGAACAGTCCATAGGATGCTGCCATTATCTGGCACACTCAGTTTAATATATCCAATGTGCATGTAACCTTCAGAACACAAAGTAACATATCTACTGTACAAGTAACTTTACAGAACACAAAGTAAAGATCTGGCCAGGACTCAGACCTGTTAAACTTGGATCACAAGTCCATAATGCCCTAACCACTAGACTAAAATGCTCTCCCCTACTCCTAAAAGATGGACTAGAAGCACGAGCCATTGGGAATTAGAGAAGAAGGCATAGCAGATTTTTATTTTGTTAGAATCCTCTTCTCATAATAAAATTTAATCCAACAAATTTTAAATTGTTTGATGAGTCTCCTTCCACCAAAATATAATAAATTATGAGTAAAAAAATAAACCTACTGTAAAGCTGGAATCTGTTGTGAATGAACATAAATTAATTAATTAATAAATAATCATAAAAATAAATATAAAAATAAAAAGAACAAGATTATGAGCTAGATGTAATGCACATTTCTGACCTCTGACCTACAAACAAACACCTACAAAACATGAACTTTAATACAAAGGAAAATTTCCGTCCAACAAAATTAAAAACTAAATTAAAGGATGTTTCCCTACTATAACAAACATTCACCAAAAGGATGAACATCACTAAAAAATGTTACCAACTTGTTCGTCTAGATAATAATATTGCAACAGTTGAGAGGAGACAGGTAAGGGGAGGGGGAAGGAGGGGAGGGGTAAGGATGGGAGGCAGGTGGTCCACACACTCAGTAGGGATGTTGTCATGATGTTATGTTACCCTCTGCTCAGATTAAACTCTGCTGAATCTGCGAATGAGTCTCCTTACATCAAAATAGGGAAATGCTACGGCTGCTATATTTTCCCAGCTTGCTACATACGCTTCACAGACTCTGGACAGAAGATCTCATTAATCACACAATCTGGTGGTAATTTTGAAAACCAATCAGAGCTCTCCTATAGTAGAGGCATGAATATTCAGATTGAATATTTGTTTGAAACAAACTTCATTCCCAGCGACATCAATATTACTGAGACTTCTGTTCAGTTGGACTAGTCGACTCAGCTACAACCATCATACAGTATCAAGACGAAAAGTTTCTAATCTGGTATCTCACCTCTAGAGTCCTATTACTGTATTAGTAGGGAGTTGTTACATACAGATCCCTTGTGCAGAGCCGTAACTCTGCCCTGGTATACATAATGCGAATTATACATGGACATTGTGTACGTTATACGTACAGAACATACAGCACGAATGAATTAACCTTTTTGAACTACGACTTTGTTTACATTTCTGCAATGGCACTTACCATTCGTGGGTGGCCACAAGATATCTATGTGAACTAGTTTGATTTAAACATAGTTACTGACACCATTATGTTTAATAAGCACAACTTTTAACATTTTAACAACATAATTGTATTACTAATTGTCACAATATGTGAATGTTCAAACAGTAAACTTGTAGTTTTAAAGCAGATAACCCCAAAAATTGACAGTAAGTTTACAAAGAAGTGATTGTACGAACACTATCATTGGTTTTTTATATGTGTTATACGTGTATATAAAGGGTAGAGGCCAGCGCAATCACAGGAACGAATCGCTCATAGCTTGATGAATTGTAAGGATCGACCCAGCGCACTAGGCTTAGAAAACTTGGCCGATGCGCCTTAAACAAGGGCTATGCTCAGCTAAGCTATAAAAAAGTGGCAATATACCTTTGTAAGGGAGTCGGCCATATGTAAAGGCTTCCCACGAACACAGCAGTAAGCAGTGAACAGATAAAACAGGCTTGGAATACTCCTTCACATGAGAACTTTACACAGCACACAGAGGCTGCCATTTAAACAGACCAATTAAACAGCTCAGGAATAACACATTAACAAACTCCTGAAAGGATTCGCAAACACACACTCATGTAGGACTCATGCATGCGTGTTTAGGCCTCATTAATATATTGCCAGTATATTATTTCCCGTTAAACTTGCCATGATCGTTTTAAATGTGAAATTGATATATGTCAGCTTTATAAATACTAATCCTTTTGAAGTGGAGAAGGCATTATTATACATTTCTGCTATGGTTACTATCTAAAGAGAAGTGGAAACCAGGAAATGTATGGAACGAGATCGTAGCTGTCTACACAATAAATGTAGCATGTTCCTGTGATGAATCCATTTATAGATGTAAATAGAAACCATAACTTCAGATAAGATTTATTGGCTATAAATTAACCAGGAAACCACTGGTCATTATGACTGCTTGCCACATTTTATATTAGAATATTCCATATTGAGTAGAGTAGTATATATTCCATATTGAGTACAGTAGTAACGCTGCACGCAATACTTCAAGTGTTTGAGCATTCTTGACTTTAAGTGATCAGCAAGGGTCTGGCGCTAAAGGGTGGACCTTCACAGCTAGCATCAAGTTTATTCATTGATTATTCAAGGTCACTATTTGGATCCGCATTGCAAGTATGAATGTTTATCTAAGCTTTAATACTTTAGCATTTATCATGCAGTTTACAAGGAATGTGGACTTTGAAAAAATGTGCAAAACACTGTCACTTTCAATAGAAAGTGATCCCAAATTTTCATTTCATCCTTTCTGCAAGTGTTGTGAAATTTGAAAGATCAAGAGCACTTTTTGCTACACCAGGCTTTGACTGAGTGAGCTCAGGATTAAATACAAAACGTTGTGTTCCACCAACAAAGCTACTAAATTTTAAAGCAGTTCAATCCTTAGTTGATGACATATAAAGTTTTCATGAACACTGTACAAGAAAAACATTCCATCGATTAATTACAAAACAAAGAGAAAGAGGAATGCTGTCTACTGAAGATAAACAAACAAATTGATGTACTGATAGATAGAATCTTTAGTAAACAACTTTGCTGATAAAAGCCAAACATGTTTTATTGTTTCTTGCTGATTATTCACACTGGCTATGAGGCTGTAATGCGCAAGATAACATCTGTTTAGTTTTGGGCAGAAATTGAGATCCTTACTCATAAAAACAATTAACAGAACTTTATTGATTTCTATTTGAGTACAGTAACCACTACACATGTTACGGTACAGTATCTCTGTATGTTATATCTTTGTTAAACAGTAATTTTATTGTTTTAATACTGTAGTTATACCAAAATATTTATCAACATAATCTATCCTTTTGGACTCATTAAATGGAACATGTTACTAAATAATTGATAGTATTTGGTTTGTTCTGATTTGTACCTTGTACTTATAATGCATTTTTGACCTAAGTGCATTCATAATATGGTTGCAAATGTTGCAATCAAACGTTATATATTAAAAGAGAAATAAGAAACTAAAATATACAAACATAAAGTGAAAGACAAATCTCAGCATTAATTTGAGTGACTCGATGACAATATCTGGCCAGAACAAAGCCCTGATTTAATAAAGCAGGGAATGTCGAGACATGTTCAACCTTAGTTTAATTAGCCAAATGTTTGGAGTAGTTGATACAAATATCCGCAATGGGAAAACCCCAGAATTCAACTAGTTTCATCAGTATGTAATAGGCCTATACATATATATGCCTATTTAATAGGTTATGAATATTATTATATTAATATATTATATTAACTGAATGTCAGAAAATATGACACAGAGAGAGGAAGAGAGAGAGAGAAGATGAAAATAGAACACAATAACTTAATTATTAATTTATTTCATATTCAAACCTCTTATTTCATTATACTGAACAATTTTTTATAAAGACTAGATGTTTGATTTTGGTAGTACCTTATATTTGTCATGTAAATATGAAACAGAGACATGTGGTTGACATGAAGACAAGAGCCATTCAAGAGTTTGACTATTCCTCTACATGTTATTCTTGTCAGTAGTTTACGACAACATTTCTTTCAAGGGCAGTCTTGGTAGGTTGAGGAGAAACTATTTTATTTCGGTCATAATAAAACATGCACCATACATAAATGCATCCAGAGGCTAGGGCAACTGACAAACTTTCTGGAAAAAAATCACAGTTATTTTCCTTTCCATGGCACAATTTATGAGGAATCAAGCCTGAATTTTTTTAACATTTTTTACACACATTGGCATGTATTTATGTCGCAATGTAGCACTTAAACCAGTTCGGAGTTAATCACAGTCTGGTCATACAATATACTGTGATCAGAATTCATTAAAGGAAATATGAGGTCAAAAAAACATAATCTGTTATTTTAATTTAACAAAAACATACCAGGAAAGATCAAAATAGGCAAATTTATGAAAATTATGAGAAATAAACTATTTACAATAAGTTAAGTTTGTAAAGAGGAAAAATTGCTTGCCTTATAAAACTAAACAGTTTTTGACTCAGTTATCTGGAACAGCTAAATGGTTCACAGATCTCATAGTTTTAACCAGATTGCAAAAATGCATTGTGGTTTCGATGATGTAACATGAGCAGTTTTCTGAATGAATCTGACGTAATGTATAGTGAGGGTGTACATGTTTACAAGGGTTTCAAGATTTGACCTTTGATGACCTTTGACCTCTACCAAAAACAATAGGCTTCTTGTACTTAATGTGGTACTTCTACACACTAAATATGGAATTGGTCTGACCTTCCCTTCTTAAGATATCGTGTTTACAAGCTGGGCTTCACAAACGCACTAACACACACATACATACACACATCAGGAATACATAGGTTACGATTATCATCGAAAGCAAAAACTGAAGGGTGTTCAACTAAGTACAAATGTGTTAAGGTTTCCTAAAGTCATACAACCAGGTCAAAGTACTACAAAGCTTTGTCAAAGCCACAACAGGATGTAAAATCCAGCTTAAAAAATTGGAATGTTACACAGCATATATTTCTTGAGTAGCCACAAATATTTCACATGCTTATGCTTAATTGAATCAGCAAATCCATGTGTCATTCACAACATGTAGGTTTCAGACATAACAGATCTGCCAATTAAAGAGACACTACTATCTGGCTTACACTGTAGCATAATAAATATATCATACTTCAGTCCTGTGGCAAGTCTTGTGCAAATCACTGTTATTGTAACATATCATGTTGCACAGACTTTGCAGGAAATCAACAACAAAAAAATTGCTGATTACTACTTTGTGTAAAATATGAAAGTTGTATTAATTAGCAAATTGCTGTAATTTAGGACTTATCAACTACTCTTAGCTAAACATTAAACAGTGTCCAGGAAGAAGGAGAAATAGGGCTTCAAAAATCTTTGCGTGATTTGACACCGATCTATTCCAAACATGTAATACTGATACAATTAAAATGAAAAACATTTTTCTTTTCATGCCAGGGTTGGAGTAAGTTCTTCCTTGCTGATGACATAGCATATATGCTTCTTTCAGTACAATACTTATTGAATATCTTCCATCTCCTTGGGTTGTCCTTTCATAAAGTGTGGTTAACTTTCTCAATTCACCAGTTTGAGTGGTCGAAAGAGAAATGAATACCTGGATTGCGAAGTTGCAATCTGAAATTACTGATATTAACAATTTACTAATTATATTCAACTTTTTTAGCACTTTGATGTCCAAATCACAACTAACATTTAAAGTTCTGAAAGCGGCTAGGTATGTTTCATAATAACATTGCACTTTATTTAGAATTCACCCATGTTTCAGAAGCTATGATTCCATCATAATAGGAGCTCTTTAACTTAGATGTTTTTATGTATGCAAAGCAGGACAGGCTGCATCTATCTGCTACTCAAACATGTGGTAGGCCTAAGCTGATTGTTTATGTTTATTAGCTATTAGGTAAACAAACCTAGTCAACATTTCAGCCAATTGTTGTGACATGTATGCATATTTACATATTAATATAACATATTTTCTGCTTGTTATTATGTTGCACTGCGAATGCCATTAGCATCTTTAATAGTGATGCAAGAAGCCCAAAAATCTGCTCATGCTGTACTCCTTCAACATCTACTGTAAAACCAGACAATACTGAAGGCATTGCACTGCATATAAGTTTAACGTTACAATACAGTTATGTGAATAGTAAAGCTCACAGCACACTACAAGACTGTTCATGAACTGATGCAACTCGACTGTCGTTTGGTGGAAAAACCTAAAGTCGTGAAGACTAATATTCCAATGATTGGCCCCTGCACACCAAACAACTGATAAGCCCACATGACTGCTCTCTATTAATATGGATCGGTGGTCGTTCAGGTCACATTCAAAATTTCTGTCCCATGATTGGTTATATTTGTTAGGGATAGGCAGTTTCAATGGTGACTCAATGCACACTGGATGACTGTCAGTCGGGAGAACATTTTCAGTTTCCCGACTGAAGCTTTCACAACTTAGAACTGGCAATTCTGTGATCAGTCGTAATCTGGAACCCACACTGCCCGACTAAAAATGACTTTCCACGACACCATGGCAGTCGAGTTGCGTCGGGTCCCGATCGGTCGTGTAGTGTGCAGCGTGCTGAAAGACTGTGAACAACTGTTTGTTGCATCAATTAACTGATCAGTATACTACAAGGCCACACATCTATAATAACTACCAGTATCCTACAACAGCTATATAAAAACCAACACAAGTGATTCTTAACCTTCATGTTTGTATCTTTAGTCATCTATGTAAATGTTTGTAACCTGCAAGAGTGTATATCTCAGGAGTATTACTTTTGACTGAACTTGTTTTAAAAACTGCTTTGCATGACTGAAGAATTCTTTAAATCAAATGTTGGAATATATCTGCATAAATTCAAATAATTCTGCAATGGGAGATTGTTAACAGTATAGTCGGCAAACCAAAAGTGTTTTAGAGGAAAGTTACAGCATTTCTATGGCACTGTAATACTATTGTACAACTTGCATGCATCCTATCCATGAACCTGTGCTCTCATTGCTGTATAGCTGTCAGAAAGTGAAATTCACACACAAAAATTCTAAAAATTTTAAATTCCCTTAATAACTTGTTTTTTCGAAAATGAAATGTAAAAATCAGGCTGAATATTGAGCTGGTTTCGATACTAAAAAAGCTATCCTTGGTGAAAGATTTGTCTGATATGGAATTGAATGGTTGAATTGAGGGTTGGACGATGCACACTATGCTATGTCGGAGTGGACAAAGGCAGTGGCATTTAGAGCTCAATCATGAAACCTTACATATGGGAAGTTGTGGTTTCGATCTCTGGCCTGCCAAAGTCAGGTTGGTTTTATCATCCAAGGAGAAATCCACAGTTTTTCCATATGAAATGGTCTTCCAAATTGCAAAGTATGCAAACTAAGCTAAATATGTAAAGTGGATAGCCACCTGACATGAAGGTTAAATATTAAGTAATAAGCTGTTAGGCTTCTCCCACATGTATGTGTGACTGCATCAGGACGGAACTTACAAGATATAGGCCAGAAAGAGTGTAAAATATTAATCTATCCATGGCAGAGGCTATACCTACAAATTCACCTATTCATCAAGGATATTTAACATCAGTGTTTCACTGATTTGGACATTTTTGTTGTAAGCACAGTTCATTCAGGCATTTATTCAAGTGTGGAAGAGGAAGGCTCACATCACAATATTAGAAAACATATAACAATAACTACTAGAGAGCTTAAAACATTAATTACAATACCATGGTAGCCAGTTTGCTAAACTTTCGCACCTTTCCTGTTTCACAAATGTAGCTTAGCCTACCAGAAGCATGTCGCATCACAATATGAAAATCACTTCTGCTTTGGACCCAATTTGACAAAATGAACTGAAAACAGTGAATGCTAGACTGTCTATTTTGAACCTTTTGGAAACAATTGCTTTTCTGATGACACCATGATGTGTTGAACTTAAAATATACAATGTACAATTGCCAAAGTACAATTGAGGCTACATGTGAGCTAGCCTAGAACCAGTAGTACTATAGTCAGTATTGCTAATTTCGGAACACTGCCAATTTCGGACACCCCTAAGAAATGCACGATTTCACCATGACAACCTACAGGAAGAGCAAAATTTCACCAAAAAGTACGAAATGACCCGTGTGCAAGTAAATACTTACATATTTGTCATTAAAACGACGGAGATCTATGAAGTCTGTTATAATTACTGAAAGAGCAACTGCGCCACCAATTTTATCACCAGCGCCACACTGTGGGACTGTGTGTCCGAAAATTAGCAATACTCTAGCAAAGAAATACCAGTTCCACAATCACAAGAATCTTCTTGGAATACAACGTGAAAACAGTTTGCAGGAAAGAAAGTTTGGCCCTGTATCGTAATATAACACACTTCTCCCACGATATCAAGTATATTTTCAGGTGATTTATACCAGAAGATATAGTTTTGGGGTGTTTTAAGGCTTAGGTGTCCGGAATTAGAAGTGTCCATGCTACTAGTAGTAAGCCTTATTGTAGATGGGATTGTCAACACCCTGGATCCGGAAGGATAAGCATTAGGCCAAGTAAATAAAGTAATTTCAAAAGAATGTGTTTGACTGTGTAGCAGCTAACGAAACCTGATTCAAAATCAACGCACTGACTTCAATAACGTTACTCGTTTGGCTAGCGTTACCTTACTTCTTGGGGCATATGCAAGGTCTACTCTAGGCTATCATATTCATAACATTATCGTTAACAAAATAACAACAGTTTAGGCCTAGTAATAGTAACAGTAACACTAGAACTTAGATTAGAAGTAACAAGTTACTAGCGCTGGTGGGAAAATATACAGTCCAAGGTTTTCCCAGTTTCAAGAAAGTTTGACGCTATATTTTAAAAATACCTTGGTAACCCACTTCGCCATAGGTAAAGACTCCCAACATAAGCCGCAGCGAGTAAAATGCAGCTAAAACAAGCTCGAAAGACACCCGTACAATCGAATCTTATGAGGTTCATGGACGTCGCCATTTTGTTCACTATAGTGATGGCGTGCTGCATATTTAGTGACTCGGTTTTCGTACAGTCTTGCAACTGCAATGTGTGTACGACCAATATATATAACGGCTACATATTGTATTAGGATTCGTTGTGAGCATCAAAGTTTAGCTTCAACCAGCGGCGTCGATCCTAAGTGTCTAGGATGAGGAGGGGGGCAGGGGGAATAAACCTGCGAGTAGGCCAATCTTTACTATACCATAATCTGGAGCTGGAACCCGGCGTCCCCTGAAATGATTTATTATTCTAATTGATGTGATTAGTTCGCAGACTGAGAATTAATTTGTCCTGTACAATATTATAACCCTTAATTTATTGTTTACAAGTGAGTGCTTGATTATATTCACGAAATTATTGGAATAGCTTCCATGTTAAAGGTAACTTTCGTTAGGTTACTGGATAACTGAGGAGAGAAGGGTGGGAGGGTGAGGGAGAGAAGGAGGGAGGAAGTCAAACAGTAATTTTGTGTATGCTTCTGTTCAGGGGAGCAACCACGCATACATCTGGGAGAGGTTTTACCGCAGTCTCCCCATAATAAAATCAGGGGATGCTCATCGCCCACACCCCCCCAGTGGCGGCGCTACGGGGGGGGCATGGGGGGGGGGGCATTTGCCCCCCAAACTTTGGTCTTGCCCCCTGCTGCCCCCCCAGTTTAAAAAAATTCAAAACCTAGACTACGATTTAATTGGGACAATATAATTCACGAGGGTCAGTACAGAAAATATATTTCTCATTTATATTTTGCGGAACATATCATGGGATAAGTGGAACTTTGCGTCCAGCATTTCTTGTCATACTTCTAACGAGAGTGGCAGCACCGGGCCTGTCAGTATGCGGTTTATTGTTGTGCTACAAATCTGCATATAGGCTAATACTAATAGGCTAGTATTCTGAAGTGAGGTGTGGTTTTTGTGAATTTTCGGAATACTACTGTCATCAAAATGCATCAATTTCAAGTGGGTTATAGGCCCCGGAAAGCTCTAAAATCGCGGAGCTTCCGGGAGCTTCGCCCCCGGACCCCCACCGGGGCGTTGCCCCTGGACCCCACAAGGGGTCCTAAGGCGGGCCCCTTGACCCCAGCCAGAGCGGGCGATCGCTCCGCGATCGCGCCGATGCATCGGACCTCCCATTTTATTTTGCCCCCCAATAATCTGCCCTGCCCCCTTGTTGCCCCCCAGGTTGGGAGAGCTGGCGCCGCCACTGCACCCCCCCCCCCGGAGCAGACAGAATATTACAACAACAGAAATCCTATGGTGTAAAGATCACAAATTCATGCGCTGTAAAACAACCTAAACCTAAGAATTCTTCAATATTGTTTCAAAAGCTTATAGTGCTATTTTGCATATAAGAACACCCATTTTAACAAAATTTCTCAAAAGACCGGACGGCAACACCTCACTGTAGACCCCCATCCTGGACGACATACTCAGTCTTAGCCCTAGAACAAATGGTAGTTGGAAGCCATTATTCATTGTTCATATGATTATATAAGTGTGAAGTATATATGCTAAGATCCTTATAGTTATACCTTCTCCGATCCTCAGTTTCGCTGCCGACTGTATTGGTGAGATCACAAGCGCCATATGAATGGCATTTATATTGTTTATACGGTGACTGACAGCAGTGGCGGAGCTAGGGGTATTGGTCAGAGGGGGCGAGAATGGTATGTAGGGGCGCTTTCGGCACTATCTAAGCGGAGCGCCACCACAGGTTGGCGCGGAGCGTACAGAATTTTTTTCGAGTAAAGATACTCCCTAGATCGCCGGAAATGACCCTTTCCGGGCCTTGCTAATTTGTCGATAAACGAAGAATAAATAGCCGTTAGAGCATTTTGTCAGAAAATTACAGCAAGAAAATGTGACAAATGTCAATGGGTATAGATGAGAGCGCAATAAAAAATTCAATAATTGCGAATAAGTAAAAGTGGTAAAAAGCTGAAAAGGGCGCCAGCAGTCTATTTGAGTCCGTCAGGGGGGGGGGGAGCATCCGCCCCTGACTGTATGGACGCTCCGCCACTGACTGACAGGAAAGAATTCTCACGTTTTCGAGGATTCCGTACATAATGAGTTCCTCTTAATTACTGCTTACTATTACTTTTCAATTAATCTTTTCAGTTCAGCGATTTTTCACGTCTTTTGTCTCCACCTATGAGGAAGAGCGAGAGAAAGCAAAGGGAAGGGGGCATAGGTCGAAGGCTCTTCCAGAATGGTACTTTAGCTTCTTAGGTTATGCTAGACTGCTTTAGAAGGTCAAGAAGTGCGCCCTCACAAAGAAGATATGTCGTAAAATTCGTCAACTTAATTAAGAAACCAAATGTCAAGGTCTAAAGTTCCCTCAAAATAGATAGAAGATGAATTCAGAACTGCAAATAATAATTATCTGAATGAGATGATGAGATGTGGAGAGATCCTCGGAATTTAATCTCAGTTTCAAATATATGTAGATCGCGTCTATGTGTGGTCCTTGCTCTTATGTCTGCATAAAATGGTACTATATCTGTAGTAGTGTCGCATCGACCCCCTGTCACTAAAATTTAAACTTTTAACAGAGAAAGAGAGAGTGACAGAAAGTTTGTGTGGGAGAGGTTAAAATGCAATATTTTGGGACCACGGAAGAAAACTGTCCAAAGGCTCTACACTGAACTTTCGACACTGATGCGTTTCAGTGTAACAAAAGTATAGATTTAAATAAAGACAAAATATACATTTTGATTACTTGTATCATTGACCTAACAATCAGACTATTTTAATAGATTTTTCTCTCCTATTAAGCAATGGGTTCGGGGAAGGTAAGCTAATTCAAGCATTAGCGCCCTTATCTATCTGTCCCACCCTCTCCCTCCCCTGTATGGTCTATCACGTCAGTAAATATATGGCAGTGTTTATAAGTAGTATATGCTAACTACATTCTACTGAAAAGACATCCTTCCTCGCAGTAAATTACCGACTACGCTGTATGTTTCGTGACTTATGCCGATATGCGACTATACATAAATATCAAGACTTCCGGCAGAGGAGGAACATGACATAAAGAGAGTACGTGATTTTTCGCTATATAAAATATATATGTATCTATCTATATATTTATACCATCCCTGGTTATATCTTCCAGATCAGCTGGATCCTATCAGTCGGTCTTCCGTGTCTGTCTTCGATAAACCATCGTTTTAAATATCTCAGACCGTCTCCTCACCATTTTGGTCCAGTCGCATCTCTTCCAATTAACAAAATACCATTAATAATAACAATAACAATAATAACATAATTTATTCTCGGACAACTATAACTTGATTTACGACACATATTGACGAGGGAAGGATACACACAAACACACACAGACAGACATACATACAAAATGAAAAAACCATAATTTCACGGATCAGTGTCAATGACCAGAAATAATTCTCGCTAATTACGATCGAATCGAAGGGTAAACGAGTAGGCTATTTCGCACCGAGGTTACCAAGGTATTTATTTCTCAGCTGGCAGGACGACGAGTCCCGAGGGAGGATCCAACAATCCTGCTGGGATAACTCAACCGTCAATTTGCTTCGGCGCGTGCCAGGCATTTTTGACGCGCCATCTGGAGCAGGGGGCCAGAGAAAATCAAAAAGAAAGAAGCAAAAGATGCTTCTCACGCCTTCCATTGATCTCACTTACAGTTACAAATAGGAATAAACGCTACGTGTAATTTAGACTTTGTAGTTTATCGCGGTCATAATTACACTCTGATGAGACTAGGTGTCCTTTAAAACGCAATAAGGAGCAACTTGAACAGGGTGACTTTGTCATATAAAAGTGGCAGGAGGGAACGATTGTTATGACTTTGAACATGTGACCCACTCAGCCTTTACTCGGCGTCTTTATAAATTTAGAAAAATGAAGCATGGAGATATCTTCGCATACCAGGCTAATGTTGGCTATTTAAGTAATGCCTCTACACTTCAAAATAAAAATAAAAAACAAGATATTATTTGAAGATTAAAAATTTCTTTTCTCAAATTATTGGTAAAAGGAAAAATATTCTGCTTGATAAATAGCCTACTGCCGTGTGATCATTTGGATTTTCAGATGAGATTTAATTTTGATTTTTACCAACAAACGTCAGTCATAATATAATGAACCACTTCTTGTCATTTTCTATGACAAACGCACATTCTAATTAAAAAAATTGTTTTACCCTCTTTGTACCAAACGTTTTAAATCTATATACCCACATCTCGAAAACGGCATGTAGGAATCGAATGAAAATTATACCAAGATGGCGGATGATGTCTTGAGTTTTACAGTGGCTGCTTGTTTTGAATCATTATTGACAAGTTTGGTAAAATCGCCTGAAAATACATGCATGACAACCAGGCTCAAAAATCGACTTCATCTTTACGAGAAAAACATATCAATGAAACCGTCAGAAACCCTACATTTATTAATGCTGATCACAGACAGTTGAAACTCAAAGGAAAGAAAGAAGAAAAAAATCCTTTTTGGAATAAAAAGACATTTGTAGATAAAGTGGTTAAGTTTTGGACATTATACTCTCCGTTGAAGTCTCTAATAAGGTGTCTATACAATATTATACACGTTTTTGTATTTCTGCATATTTCTGAGATATCGCTGGATTATGCATTAAGAGCCATACGAAATATTTTTATTCTAATTAATATGACACCAATATCAACTCACTATATTATATGCACGAACATTGAGTGAATAATGGAATACACAAATTGATGCATTTCTTTATTAAAAAAATAATTAGTTTCGTTCATGGAACCCAAGTACTTCCTTCAACTAAATACTGTATTTAAAGATTTTATCCATAAATCATGATTATCTTTTTCAATCAATAGGCTAATTAGTCGATTCAAGTTTTGCTTCTAAGTTAACTGTCTCTCGTTTCATAATAATAATTTTACATGTCAAATTACAGAAGAGAATTTTGTACGTGGCAACATTAAACTATATGAGATGAGGATAAAATTGTCAGGTCTCCTCATTTTCACAAAAATGTTTAGCAATTAAATTTTAAATAAAAATACCATAGATTCACAGTAGTTAAAGGTTGGATACACTAATTACCTATTTGTTCAATCAACGTAAACTTCAAACAAAAATTCTTTGTCGTCCCGATCTAAAAACAAATACAAGCCAAAATGAAACATCTCAAAAAGCTGAGTCATGCTCTAAAACACGGCTATAAAATTTGCGAAATGAAAAGAAGATTCCTCGGTGACAGCTGTAATTTATTTGGTCACTTGAAAGAATTTTAATTAGTGATGATAGCGAAAGACTAAAGAGCAATTTATTAGCGAGGAACAAAAATGTAATTGATTCTGGGTGACCAATATATAAATACACGCATCGGAAGGAACATTACGAGCGGCATGCAGGTAGAGACTTTGTAATGATCTTAAAACCTCCATGACAGCGGCAGCGTTAAAATGGCGCGCTGTAAACCCAAGATAAATTCGAAATTTATCGAGCTTGCGCAGGCTTAAATGACATATGTATTTAGCGATGATGCATGTAGGCTTCTATTTAACTGCTCTAGTTTACTCGTCTCTCAAGAGAAAGGCATTCTTTGACTCCATTAGCCATTGAATGACAATTGTCGCATTAGTTTATAGTGCACCCGAACATAAGTGGAGTGTCGAAAGGTTACCTGAGCCAATCGTTTGTCTTAACTTTTAAACCAAAGCTCTCTGTTTTCGCCATGTGAGTGCCCCGTTGCCGTAACGACCAGGTATCTATGGCGCGCTAGGAATGACGCGTGTAAATAGTTGAATGCGCACCGGAGGACAAGCGAGGCGCGTAGGATGAGAAATAGGAAGAGTGATAGATTGGGGGGAAGTGCGGGGGCAAGATGAGAGGTAAAAAGAGACGGCTAGGGATATCAAAGTAATGAAGATACATCCTAGTGAATTACATAAAATGGTATCAAAGCGAAAGAGGATAGCCAGTAGAGACGGGAAGCTCGACAAGTCAGTCATTAAGCTTTGAACAGGTGCAAATGAACAACTCCACGCGCGAAATTGGTTCAAATAGTGTTATGACATCGATAGTTATGCAATGAAACGATGATCGATAACTGTATGTCAATAATAATTGGTATTTTGCATATGCATTAGATTAATGAATTAAAGTGTGAAATACATCTATACAAGAAGATTATTGAAGAGAAGAGAATTTACTCTTACAACCGAATAGCTATCATGATCAAGGGTGGGGTAGAAGGGGGAGGGGAGTAGAATCTTCGTATGATATTATCTCACGGTATAGGAGGTTTACGTCAATTTAATTCGCCATATTGTGTTGCTATGGTAACCAGATTGACAGCATAGAAGTTGTATTTATCATATTGATGAAATCAAGTATCACTTTATTCTTAAAACTCTCGTGAAACTATATACAGTCCTAAGTATATTCTGGTACACTAACTCTTTCCAACCAAGCTTTTGTTTATTTATAGATGCTTCGTTCGTTCAGTTTTCAGGACATCACAGTTTTGTCACATATCTTTCGGAGGAACAAGCTAACACAATTACCTCTCAGTGAGTGTACCTTCAAAGTGTCTCTCCTTTATTTCCATTTACACAGGCTATGAATATCGGGCTACGTTACTAATTGAATATACGGGGAACCTTACAGACGTTTGGAGGCACCCTAACAAATTCATTTTGTTTTTACTGCACTGTCTCGCCACACAATTGCCATATACTGATCATAGGTAGTAGTTGTATCTGGTTCTGTTAACGGTTATATATGGCGTATTATTCGTTACCATCCCGGACATAATTAATCATTAAATGATGCATTGTGTTAGCATATTTACAGTCTAAACATTACTGGCACGAATTCATCGTTTCAATTATACCAGTGTAAGCCCCTTCGTGGAATGATGATGGAATTATAACTTCCTAACCGAGGCCTCTTGGCATTTCCCTGGATTATTGTTTTGGATTCAGTTTGATTTTCTTTCTCCTGTGTTGTGTATGTAGTAACTTGATGTATATGCATGTAGGAGCGATTCCATCTGTAACTGCGTCACAACCTCGGCAATGTCATCCTTGTCTGGAATAGTCACTAGCCAAAACAATCATAAACATTTTGACACTTTTGGCGTTCGACGTACAGTAGTCACTGTTTCAACCCTGTACTGGTTTTTTTTAATGAAACGCATCATCATCATTCATGTAAACAAAGTGATTGTACAACCCGAGAGACCATGTGTTACATTTATTATGTTCCAATACCTCGAATGAAACATTGCGAGACCAAAGATGTCTGACTAAATAAACAGATTGTAAGGTAACGATGTCGTCGTCGGAAATAAGAAACACGACGTATAGAAACTTGAGAAAGTGTCCTTTTTGCTTCCACGGCTCACAGGATAGATCAACTAATCGCTGACATAACATTTTTGTTATATCTCTATCTGTGTTCTTGCCTTATTTCTTTAAAGCATACTCCTCCCATAATCCCCTGCCCTAAACATGTATCGTATGGTGAGAAGCTGGGCCTACCTCGATGGGGGTGGGAGGGGTAGGGGGGAAGGGTAATGAGTGGATTCAGGATGTGAAGGAGGTGCGGAATGACAGTCCACGGATTCCGATGGGTAAATTAGTGACAATATACCGCCCAACCCCCACCCCCACCTTATTGGTCTCCACGTCCCCAATTCCCTAAACCATTCTTGAGGAATTGAAAAGATAGCTAACATCGATCAACTGAAAAATATATTCAACTATATTTTGAGTCACTGCAGTATATCTCTAGTGCATTCATCTTAATTAAAGCGAATAAAATACACTTCATGAACAATACCTTACATAATCATCAATTGTCTTAATATGTACTATTTATATACCTAACTACACATATATTTTACATACACTCACTCACACACGCACACACTCACACACACACACACACATATAAATAAATATACATATATATATATTAGCAAATATGGTTACCTTGATAATAGAAAAGTTAATACATTTTTCGGCTACGTACGTCGTCCCCCCCCCCCCCCCCGGGGCCATATTTTCGATGTTCCACCCTCACCGAAGTATCGTTTCCTGGTTGAATTAAAGTAGAATATAGAATATCATACATCATTTCTTATTGATAGTTATAACTTGAAGGCAGCTTAGATGTTTCTTAAGAAGAGATACATTATAATAAACTGTCGCAAAACCTTAATTAGCATTGTCTTGATAACAAAATCGTACAAGATGTGTACATTTGTTATGGTATCTGCAATGTGCTTAAATTATAATAGTCCATTTCACACATTCAGTTGCTAGCCACCGCTTAACTTTACTGACAAAATATATTTGCATTCATAGTTTCAGAAATATTGTAAATTTTTATACAAATATTACAAATTTGTTCACGTATAGGCCTATATGAACAGCCACAGCAGATGATGGGCTGCAAAAATTAATACAAAGAAACTTT
>KN882328.1:153974-165718 GCA_000934455.1 Apostichopus parvimensis
ATATATAAAACTGCTCAGTGCTGATTCGTAGAAACTAACAAATGCCAAGAATTAATTCTTACATTTGAAATTAAAAAAGGTAAAGTGAATAGCACTTTCAAGTGAATTTCAAGTCATACTTTACTTTGTGTGACGATTATGTGCATGATTTCAACGTTTCGTATCACTGTTTGTGATTGCATAACAATCTGCAGCATTAAAATGGTAAGCGATACCAGATAAATTGTTCACCCTTGACACAGACGAGTTTCCTCACAGCCTCTGTTTGCACTGCATTATTCAATAAGTACACAGCCAGTCTATTCAGTCACGTGACTAAATAGAAAAAGGGACACAAACCCTTTCCAACTGTTTGATCAGCCCCATCCCCCCGCCATCACCCCCACCCCTCCGTGCCTCGAGCTAATAGTACATCAAATATTGATTGAATATACCTACTGCAGCATGTGCACAGTGGCTAGTGTCTCAATTAGTCTTAACCCCACCTACACTCATCCCCCCCCCCCCCCCCCCACCACCACCAACTGCTACAATTTAAAGACAGAATATATCCAGAACGTTGATCGAGAGAGGTTGAAGTGTAAAATGAATATCGATACTATACCTTTGTCGGACCCTTTAGGGGGACACCACTTCGCCCTCCAAACTCCCGAGTCGTATGAGTCGTATGAGAGAGCATATAGAAAAATGTTCATTCTATTTATGCAACATGAAAACATACCGCTAAGATCAGGAAGAAGGAACATTAAAACAAAAATCAACATATATTGATGATAAGTTTAAAAAAATGGAAAAGTTGTGCAACATTATTGGCGAGCGATTCTGAAATTCCGTCGAAGAATGGAATGGTCTACTTAGGATCCGACTTTTTCCGTTCATAAATCTCGGCTCTGAGGTTGGCTGTTTCCTCCTTCAGAGCTTTTAGTTCGATTTTCAGCCTCGTGTTCTCGTGTTCTAAAATGGCAGCCCGAATAGCGATTTGGTCCTCCTTGGCACGCCTAGCATCTCGCGATCTCTTGGCGGCCTCGTTATTTTTTCTCCTTCTTTCCCAGTAGTTGGGTGTCTTCAGAGATTCTGGGAGCTGTTGTCTTTTCTTGTTTTTCTTCGACTTTGGTTCGTCCAAGTCTGTTGCGGGCGTCATAGCGATTTGTTGTTGGATGAGGGCAAGTCTTTCGGGAGAGGTGGCGTCGAGGGTGAGTTCAATGGTTCCGTCCTCATTGACGTGACCTACGGCTGGGGTACTGCCATCTGACGAAGCAATAATTAATGGTACGTTCGTATCTTTCTCAGAGGCGTCGTCGTCCTGTTCCTCTTTCTTCCCCTTTAAAATTTTATCGGCGGCCGTCGCTAAAGTCATGAGTCGCATAGCAGACGATGTCGTCGTAGAAGTAATTACGGAAGTAGCGGCGGAAAGCAGTTTGCCGTTACTTCCCGCGGTGGATCCGACCTGTGAAATGGTAGTCTCAGGAACTCCGGTCGGTATGGTAGTCGGTATAAGAGGGTTCTTTACGTTGAGTGGTGCAAAGGCGGTTATCGGCAAAGAAGCGGTAGAACCGACAATCGTCGAAGAAACGAGAGGCCTTCCTGACAAAGCAGCTGCCAATGTGTTCATATTAGTCTGGTTAAGACCAATCCCTGCTAATAAATCACGATTTTGCGTGTACAGTTTAAAAGGCCTCATCGGTTTAGAATTCGATCCCAAAATAGTCGTGCTGAATAAAGAAGACTGTAATTGTGCTAATGGAAGTTCTGCGGCGTCTTCGGTGGGTTTCGATATTTCAGTTGTACCAACTGTCACTGTAGGAACTTTAAACGGCAACGAATCGCCTTCTTCTTGGTCTTCTTCTGCTAGCTCCGCGATAGGTTTGCTGGTCTCCACTTCTAACTCAGTGTCAACATGAACAATGTCTCCTCCGTTCGAGGCTTTTGTAATAATAAGACTGGCATTATCGGTGTCTGTAGTTTCAATGACAATCTCTTCTGTGGTCGTCGCTAAGTCGCGTTGCAGAGCTGGCTCGGTTACGTAATCACTAACTTTACAACCTTGGATTATCTTTTCAGGCGCTTGTTTTCTCTTTTTGGCACGTTTAGGACGTTGCGTCGTTGGCACTTTCCGTTCAATGGTGGCGTCCCCGCCTTCGTGAATTTCCGTGTTTTTCTTATCGGCGTTTATGATAAGTTCGCTGATTTTGACTTCAAACGCCGACGGTATCATCTCTACCTTCACTGCATCTCCTTCCACTTCTCTCTGCTCATCTGAATCATCATCCCTGACTCTCTTTTTCTTCATCGACAAATCCATTACGACTTCTGTTCGATCGCCAGTCAAGACTTCTTCTTCTTTTGCTGCGGTGACGTCGGCGATCTCCTCCGAAACTGACATGATGATCAGGCATGAACTGACCGAGAGTTGTTCTGAAATGATAAAGCAGAATCAAATGTGAAAAGTTACAGATAAACGCTAATCGGAGTTTTCAAATCTTACCTTGTTGTTGAACTTGACATGACAATTGGCCTTACGTAGCAACGAACAACGGTTTATATATGGAAGGTATACGAGTATTTTATAGAAACAATTTTCTCAATTCTTGCACATTTTTCACCAACCAGGTACTTGTATTCGTATCAAGCGTGGTTCATTAAAATCGATTCTCATTGTTTCTGCAAGGGGAAGAATGAGTGGGGGATGGGGTAGGAAAGTGGCGTATGGGCTGGGGTGGTGGGTAGGGAGGGAATGGGTGGGAGGGAATGAGACAAGAGCAGGGTTAACTAATGTTGTAACCTAGATACAGCCTGCAGGGCGTGCTAATATCCAACCACTTTGCCCCATCAGGGAAGGGGGGTGACGGGTAGAAACTCCATTGGAAGGAAATCTAATCTTACCTCTCCATCACTGGTTTCGCTATTGTTCATTCTCCGATTCAAAACTGTAGAGGTTGAGAGCTTATCAAATTTGCAAATCTTTCATGTAACGAATTAGGATTTTAGATGAACAAGGAGATTATCTTGAGGCAAAAACTCTCCATCGTCATCACGGAACAAGGATTCATATCATACAGCACATTTCTGTTCACTTCGGTCGAAATTATTGTACTTTTGAGGTGATGCGTGGAGAACTTTATATCAAATCTTATGTTGGGCTTTTAGTGAAACCTATTGAAACCCCATTTCATGACCAGGTTCTTCTCCCTGATAGTGGTAACCTGGGAGGGGAAGGGGGAGAGGGGGGGGGGGCTTAAATTAGAATCCAATATCACATCACTTACTCAATTATTTCTGCATGTCAAAATGCTGTTTGCTTTTTATGCACATCCATCCCCCACCCACCCTTGCAAAGAATACAACATGGAGGGGAGGTAAGGCAGAGCCAGAACAGCAAATGGAAGTGGGTGGGGGGGGGGTTGGGTAGAAAAGGAAATGAGCGAGGGAGGAGAAGATATATGTAGCTTTACTCTCTGTCTGTCTACATATGGGAAAGATTCTAAGGTCCATTTAAATCTGCTTGGGTTTGATTTGAAGGTAGGATGGTTTGGGGGTGGGGTGTCGAGGTAGAATAATTGATTGGGATATGAGATGTCTAACATTTTCTCAGGATTCTGTTGCAAGGCATTCATTCCCCTGAAAGGATCTTCAATTTACATTACTGTAATAAAGGAACACTCACAGCAGCTTTCTTGTATGATTTTAATAAACATTTCATGAAATAAAAAATGCAGTAACATGACACGTCAATCTTATTTTCAAGCAACTGTTAACTTTACCAGAAATCCACAGCCTAACAAATCGGCTGGTTTAGTTTATATTAGACATTTAAACTTTAAAATTGTCTTTTTTTCTTTTTAAGGGTATAGTCTCCCTTTTGAATTTTCCAGGGTAGTATGTAGGCCTAATTCTGGTTATACTCATTTGCTAATGGGACTCTAGAGGCTTTACTTTCTGAATACAAGCATGATTGATTAAGAAAACAATAGAACACACAGGAATGAATATTACATGCAGGTTCAAACATATTATCTAACTCAACACTATAAAATGTATTTCAAAATTAAGAATATGAACATAAGATCTTCTGGTGGTGGCAGCATTTGAAAATGTGCCAGTTCTTTGATCTGTTCTACAGTATGAAATAACGAACTGATGAGAATTTACAGATAACATATTTTATGACAAAAACTATGAATTATTATAGTTTGGTGAAATTTAATGAAATAATGTTTGGTATCTAATGTGGTGAATGACATCATCATGGCATATGATAGGAAAATGTCTTTTGTCTTTCTATAACATACAACATTGTGAAGATGATTGTTTCTCAAATGAGGAATAAAAAAATTTCTTGTAAGAGGAAATTTACCGTGAGTGCTGTCAATCTGCGATACACCAACCAAGGATATTTTCACCAGTTATGAGAAGAAAACTGTCTGTTGGCAACTGGCAGCCTATTTAAAATTGCATTGCATCAAAAAGTAGGCTATCATGCCAGTGTAAAATATCCCATCAAAATACAAATTCCCAAAATTGGATTAAAATTGTGTCAATGTAGCTATTACTGGCAGAATGCTCATCTGGCATTTTTCAAATACATCTGTCTGGGTTCCAGAGCAGGGGGGGGGGAGGAGAAGGGGAAGTTTAAAACATTCTGTAATATTAAACAATAACCAATAATAAACCGGAAATGAGTCAATTAAATTTAGGATAATATAGAAACTAGTAGTATAGGCCAAAAACTAATACACGCCTAACATTGCAATAAAGGCCTATAATGTCCTACTTTATCGTATGAACAATTGAACTACCAATACATCATAGGTCTAAACTAGCCATTGTATTCAAGGAACCCTTTATTTGATGGAATTATTCTTCAGATTTTCGCGAAAAATTCATCTTGTTAAATTATCAGCAACGAAAATTAATACAACTTTAAACCAATGTAGCTGCCTTAGTACTGTTGACAGACCGGCCGGTCTATGAATATGCAAACCAAACATACGGGTTCCTTGCTAGCTCAGGCTTTCGTCATGCATTTGAAAATGGCTTCCACCCGCACACCCGCCTGCTCTCTGTACAAATGCTGCACTTTGTGCTATGGCGTAATACTACGTAACCCAAGGCAAGTCAAAATTACGCGATCTTACGTAACATCTTTCGCACCAGATTACTTCTTTTACAGATCATATTGATCTGGGTTAAAACTACAGCACTAACTGCAATTTTATTAGCTTCCTAACAATACCGAATTCAAACCTTAAACCTTTCAAACGTTCAACTATTAGTTGAAATTGTCCTAAAAATAACTGAATACAAACCTTACGTAATAGCACCGTAAACTAATGACTGACGCAACTCCTGGCCTTAACCTTTCGAAAAATTCGATCAAAACACGGTATTTTCCCAACCCGAGAGCTCCTAAAAAATTGTCATGCTTCTGATAACTACATCCAATTCGTATCAAGCCGTCCAAATTTTACCGAATCCACACAAGCAAAGTTACCAAGATGAATATAACGGTACGAGTATACGCTACACATAGCAGGAAACAAAGCGCTCTAACAAAGCACGCCAACCTCCGTACTTGGCCTTGTCGGGACAATAACCTGTACGTGAACTCGACCGCGGTTTCAAGGTATGAATAATAACAAGGGGTATACACCAATCACGCTGCTCGTTATAAAAGGTGGGTCGACCTAAGATCATAATAGATCAAATATCATTGGACGCCTCCGGATAGACGTTCTCCATCGATGACGCAATGCCATTGGCCTTGTTGGGGGAATTTTCTTTTAGCGTCGGTGACTATAACTGTGCAAAGGACATATGTATAGCCGCATTATAGGCTTAAAGTCGTCACGTAGTTTCCTCAGGTGCATAATACCAGGTTTGAGTAATCCATTCGACTGTAAGTTATTTATAGGAAACTCACAAAGGAAAGAGAAGAAAACCGGTTATGAGTTGGTTGCATTACTTTGACATCAATAATCAAAACAATAGACTACCACTGAAGCATAATTGTCTGTACAGTTCAGCAACAGGCCTTCGTATCAAATTACAAAATTCAAGGGCAATACCAGTATAGACCAATTTGAATGGGTACACGTGGATAATTGTTTCGTTTGAAAGATGTGGGTGTGCGGCTGGGACGTAGCCAGTGGGGGGGGGGGGGAGAGGGAGAAAATCAACCCCCTCTTTGGGTACCGCGAAAAATATAAATTAAACTAAATGCAGGGAAATATCATTAAGTCCCTCTTTTCAGATTTCTGCTGCGTAATACAATACACTTATTATTGTTTATTTCCACGTGGGAGGCATTTTGGACAAACATTTCCTTTGTACATCATGGCATTGTGTTAAGTGTAATAATGCGCCCTTTGCGAGAAGTGCCCCTTTTAAATTCTACCCCCTCCCCCTTCAAATTTCTGGCTACGTCTCTGGTGTGCAATAATATGGTGGATTGATTGGATACAGTGACTTTTAGGCAGCTATATAAAGTAAGGGTGTGGAGTAGGGCGGTGTGGTGTGCAGAAAACCGGTAGCAAGTTTAGGATCTAAGAAGAATTTAACTTTTGTAGATGCCACGGTGGCCCACATGGGACAGGATATTTCAACCTGTTATTTCAAAAATTCGAATACCTTGATCTCAACAGTCTACATATTGCCCTCAAAACTCCGACTATATTCACAGAGTGTTAACTCTTTGGGCGCATTTTTTTTCTCCGGAAACTTCGACTCTTTTTCTTTCGAAATTGCAAGTTAATGATGCCCTAATTTCTACTTTTCATCTATAAATATGCGACTATTTCATTGACGTTTTTTCTCTTCAGTTTCATTTCGCGTCATATAAAAATATACATTCTGGTATTAATGTCAACATTTTATATCGAACTTTCAACAGTTCTTATCTCAATAGTTCGATCTTTTTTTTCAAACTTTCATTTATTTTCTCCAAATTTAAAACTGTTTCTCTGGAAACTAAATTTTTATTATGTTCAAATGATCAACTGTTAAATATCACAATATCTTCTGGAAGTTCTTTTTGACTTGTTCAACATCTGATTTAGTTCATTGTGATGTCCAACAGAGGGAATATCGAAAGTGGATCATAGTGCCAAGTATTAAAACTACCCCAACAATTTTCATAATGATCAAAAAATAAAAACAAATAAAAAAATCACACACAAAGTTAATCATGAACTTGTTGACTCTCTCCTAAACTCAAGGCTTTTCAGGCACACACCATCCAATTATAAAAGTATTATGCATGTTGTCAATGAAATGGAAGCAAGTTGTATGTAACCACACAGGGAGGGGAAAGGTTTGACCAAGCACAAAAAATTATGAACACACAACACAACATTTGTTCTTTCTCTTGGTTTCTTTGACAGGTAGCAACAAAGTTGTCTAAAAACATCTCCATCAGAGATCAGAGAGATAACTTGTGCAATTAACTTGAGGACTCATCATTTACTTTGCTTGGTGAAACCCTATATGATACATTATATGTTTTACCTACATCACATTTGATCTGTTCAAACGGTACTTTTTACAGTTCCGACATGAAAGTCATTTAACCAAATTATACGAGACCAAACCAGAGAGATTTGGCTATATACTATTTCTTGCTCAACCAAAAATGTGAAGGTTCATCCCTGACTTCTTTAAATTTAAGATAATGGCTAAAACTAAATATTTGTAATCTATTGTGGCTGTATTAAAACAAAATTGTTGTTTCAATGACTTTAAGCAATTTGTTTATAAGAATACACAGTGCTATTAGTATCACAGTGGTTAGTTACAACGCTGAAATTGCCCCCCCCCCCCTCCAAAGAAACACTGAATAGAATAGAAATCAAGCAGCCATTTAGTTACCCTCATTATATAAGATTAACCAGTATTAATTAAATAATAACAGCTTACCACACTCTGCATGTGAATTCTGCCTCAAAACAATGTATTCTTACCAATACAAAGAATGTATCCTCTCAAACATTAAAGCTTAAATAATAAAAATTCATTAATGTTTGGCATACATGACTACGAAGACAAAAGGGAAAAGGTCAGCGCTACAGCTTCATGTGTATAACTGCATCATGTACTTAAAACTGTGTTTAATATAACATTCAGTATGGAGCTTTAACTGTTTACTTAATATGACGTTACATACAGGAAAATAGCCCAAAAAAATGTGGGGATATGTGTTGGTTGAATGTGGAAAAACGTATGTCATGAAGGTGGGGTCGCCAAGGGAGACAGGGGTTGGGGGGTGGGTGAGGAGATATTTCCCCCCCAGAATTGGAATATTGTACTCATAAATGAAGTTTATAATTAAGCAATATTACACAAAGGATTTCCCAATAGAATTCCTGATCAAGAATACAAGGATAGTCTGAAGGAGTGAAGGGGGGTGGGGGGTGGGGGGGGGGGGTGAGATGGGGAGAAGCTTCAAACTCAAGCTTAGGAGATCGCTTTCAACACTTCATACACACAAGGTCTTATATGAATAGTATGCTCACTCCACAAGAAGACTTTGATGACGCTGTCGAGTCCAGAAAACTTTTTCATCCTTTAATGACAATATCATTCATTTAGACTCACTTCTTCTTCTTTACAACATGACTACAGTCATATTTCCCTCTAATTATTTTGTGTTTGACCCCGATGAGGTCCTGAGTTCTACCCCCTTCTACCAATACAATGTTGTGTTCCTGTAAGTTGTGTCCTTCCCCTGGGATAAAAGCTATCACTTCTTTTCCATTGCTCAGCCTCACTTTGGCGCATTTACGATTAGCCGAGTTTGGTTTCTTCGGTTTCCGTATCAGGGTTCGGATGACAACCTGAAAGATAAAAAGACCATTAATTCAGTGATTCAGATAAATTTCAGCAGATTGTGGTTGGAAATTGGAATTATACATTTAATGAGCACAAAGGGGTACCATTGATATATGGTAGGAGTGTAGCAGCACATGTTGAATAAAGTGTCAAGAAAATGTTTGGCTAACTGAAACGCAAATGTTAACACTTAGCCTGGGACACATTCAGAAGATTTCAACCTAGCCTAAGTTGGGAATAACAATCTGGGCACCAATTGTCATTGTCATCAAGTAAATCAAGTAATTGCATTCATTAAGAAATGATATCCAAGTTAATTCAGTTAAATCCGAGTGGATCTATCGGAAAGATTAAAAGGGTTTTTTTCAGCTTTCGCCTAATTAAATATAAATCAGGAACTACTTAGTATTACTTTGAACAAATGACAATTTCATTTTTTTAAACGGATGGATGGATAAAAGAATTTTGTCTATTACTTAATTAATCCCCATGTCACGATGAAGCAGTTTTCAGTGTTGATTTTCTGCCATGCTTAGTGGACACTTAAGTCCTATAACAATGTTGTGCACTACTACCAGCACTAGACTATTCTCATTTCATATGATGAAGAGTCAAGCCAACTGGCAATTTTTGAACCTCTCTTCTTTTCTTCTTGATCTTGAGTTTGCCACTTTCTTTTGGAAATTACAATTTTAAAAAGTTGACTTACTCCTTTCATCTGAGGTCTGTGATCCATTGGATGAGTTTTCTTTGGATTGAATTTTCTTTCTTTCCTAAAGGGTCCTCGCTTATGCAGCTGGTTTATGGTTATGCTACGTACTTGCTGAGAAATTGTATTCTGCGGTAACATTGGAAAACTTACTCTGGAAAGACAACTCCACATGGACAGTCCTAAACGTGAAAGAAGAGGGGAAAAGATGACAGAGTTTGTTGGTTTCATGATTCAGATGACTATTTCATTTTGTTAACATGATGGCTTTTCCTCAATCTTTGACCAAGCACAAATACGGACAGAACATTGCCTCAGACAAGTCTATATCATGTGCAAAATCTATGGGAAAGGTGAAGAGTTGTCTGTAAAGAAAATGTGCTCAACAAAGACAGAATGATGGAAATAATAGAGGTTATCATTGTTTTAAAATTTAAATGAGGCATGCTTTCAAATTTTGATGCTACAATGTTTCTATTTATAAGATTGATGTTAGCCAGAGTAGCTTTCTCTTGTCAAAGGAGGTTAAAAGCAGTGAGTTGCTTTGATAATCAAATTGTGAATAATAATCTACTGTTAAAGGCACTACTAAATTACGAGATGTGTAAGATAATCAACATCCTCATATCACCTTCTCTTGGTTTTATGTCATCAGTTAAAAAACGGAAAGAACTTCAAAAATAGAAACGCACAAAACGAAAAGAAACTCAATTACCCTTCTGGCTGAAAAAGTTCTGATACGACCTGTACACAAGAGGCAAGGTAGCCTTAGCATGGTGTCCAAAGATCTGCCACATTTTGAAGCTGCCAAAAGAAACAAATATATCTTAGATCCATTAAGTAAAAGAAACAGACTGCACATAAAGAATTAACTTGTACATGAACACAATTAATATAAAAGTCCCCTACCTAGAGTGGCCACAGACATGACATCAAAATGGAGGACCTGGCAAGTTAACATAGCACTGCTAGTAATGATCCATGTTTCAAAGCATGTGGCAGAAAATCTACCAGTTATATCCGTCATGATATTAATACTTAAAATAAGTCAAAAGAGTTAATATTAAAGTAGAAAAAAAATATGATATTAACTTTAACGAAAATGTACTTGTGTACACAGTTGTATGTGTGACATTGTGTGTATGCACATATATATGCTTAATGCTGAAGGAAATACAGTACATGACATACAAGTGGAACATTAAATGTCAGTGGAACTGTAGAATTATGTAAATCTTTGAGAAATGTCGGACAAACATGAACGGAAGGTAATGCTGGATGGAGGACAGTGAACCCAATTGACCGACTGTCTGGCCTAATTCCAAACTTCTGGCCATCCTACCACCATCTCATAAATATGTTTTTGTGAAGTGGATAGACTAGTGAATGGATATTAACATTACGGTTTGATGGCATTACAATTGTTACATCCCTTGCAGTAACTGCATTATATTTGGACCAACCAAATTGAAACATTCAGACATAAATGTGACATGCACATTCATTGAGAATAATTTCAATTCTGTTAATAATTTACCAACTTTCTGTACTGTAGTCTACATAAGCATCTTTATAGTCCTTTCTTGTACTTCCTCTGAATCTGAATGGGTTAAGTCAGCAAAAAAACGTACTAGAGGACATAAATACCAACCAAGCGCTACAAAGTATGAGTATAAGTTATTAGATAACAAAACAAGGCAGAATAGCCTATATAATGTAGAATTAAATACATAACAATGAGAACCAATTGTGGTCAATGCATATTTTTTATAAGACAATTGTTCGCGAACGATGTCAAACGTTATAAGTTACTTAACGTATGTATACAATACATACTGAGTAGGAGGATGTAGCACTACCTATCACGTTTATCGTGTAACGGGTACATGCAATAAGCATTTACGTGTTGGCAGTAACCTTACGATCGACCTATAATATTTACTGATCATAGACCATAAGTACACGAAAAAATGGCCTAAATGATTCAAAATGTATCTTACCTCAACGAAAATGACTAAAGGCAGGTAAAGTAAACTCGGTACAATCTGAGATTGCACATCGCATCGGAATAATAACTATTAGTACAACACAGTCGGTCCGGCCTTTGACCGATATAAATATTCATAAGGGGCGATAGGTCAAGCTAATCAGCTGTGTGACTGTCATGACAACAACAAGCTCGCAAGTGTTGGTAATTAATAATATCGACGTT
>KN882328.1:185286-197855 GCA_000934455.1 Apostichopus parvimensis
TGATCAGACACCAATCTGTCTGTGCCTTTGCTGATTGGTGGAACACAGGCTGTGAATTCCATTCCTGCTGCATCATCTGATCCAAATCGTCTGGTCTGATCCTCGACGAAAGCAGGCCCTTGCGAAGTTTTCCTGGCCATTGTATGATCAGACACCAATCTGTCTGTGCCTTTGCTGATTGGTGGAACACAGGCTGTGAATTCCATTCCTGCTGTATCGTCTGATCCAAATCGTCTGGTTTGATCCTCGACGAAAGCAGGCGCTTGCGAAGTTTTCCCAGCCGTTGCATGATGATCAGACACCAATCTGTCTGTGCCTTTGCTGATTGGTGGAACACAGGCTGTGAATTCCATTCCTGCTGCATCATCTGATCCAAATCGTCTGGTTTGATCCTCGACGTAAGCAGTCGCTTGCGAAGTTTTCCCAACCATTGTATGATCAGACACCAATCTGTCTGTTTCATTACTGACCGCTGGAAGACAAGCAGTAAATTCCATTGCTCCTGTATCGTCTGATCCAAATCGCCTTGTTTGATTTTCATCATTCTGGTGACCGTCCTGTACCTTGGAATGACCTTCCAAGCCAACTTTTGGATGATTATTTGCGGCATTCGTAACAAACATTTGGGGTCTTTCCTGTGGAAATGATACGTTTCTTCCAGAGGATGCCATAGAAGAGGGAAAGACATTCTCTTTATCCAGGTTAGAATCTATCTTCTCGTTCACACATGACGTGAATTCCATATCACCCTCATCATCTGCCGAGAAGCGTCTGGTTAGGGTATCAGCTGGGTGGAGGGCGGGGGGCCTGGTGGAGGTTATGTCACCCCTCACCGTCTCCTTGGTTTGCTTATTGTAAGTAGCCGTCACTTCCACGGTGGCCTCAATGTCGCTATGGATAATCTTTTTACCAGTGACTGGTGTCTTACTTCTGCAGGACGACAGTGTCTTGGCGGTGGGTGGATGGTTGGTACTATTCAGTAGATCATCGTCAAGAGTCATTGATGAATACCTCATACTGGAGGTAGTGTTAAGCAGCATTGATGGTAACTCACTGGTGAGGTCACAGAGCCTGTCTCGTTGCGAGGAAGAGACCACCGGTAATTTTGCAGTCTCTTGTATCCTTTTCCTCTCATCTGCAATCTTGAGGGTCTTCTTTCCATCATCTTTGTGCCCATGACTCTGAGTGGGCATAGAGGAAGAACACTTGGCAGATTTTTCCTGAAATAGACCGACCTTGGCTTTGCTTTGTCGGGATCCATACATTTTTGCTTCCCGAGATGACAGTGCCTGTAACGCCTGTCTGGTTTTCTCGGTGCTACTGTTACTCGCAAGTAAGGCGTTGATACCTTCCATTACTTTCCTGGTTGATTCCCTGCAGGTGCTTGTATTAGCGGCATTCATGGACGTGTCGTTCTGCTCCTCACGTTGCTGTTTCAAGGCGGACGACGGGAAGAAGGCAGATCTCCTTCCTAGGTGTTCATTCTGAAAGATGTGAGTACTGTCTAGTGGCCCGCACGGCAGCAGTGATATGTCTCCTAATTCTACCGTTGGCTCTGGCATCACCACTAGCATGTTTTCTTTGTCTCTTTCATCCTTGACTCGACTAGACTTTGTTGGAAGATGTTGGTCTAGTCCCTCCGATTTTGGTTTTCTGTTTCCTGCTTGCAACGACACACACGATTTGTCATTTTGCTTTTGATCCTTGCGCTGACATTCTCCATCTTCCACTCCCGCATCTTGGTTCCCAAAGAGCATCTCGCCTTGTTGCTTTGCTCCCGCAGACATGGACAACTGGTCGGTCTGCTTGGATGCATTTCTTGACTGGACAATAGGATTTACACACTCTGTCATTTCCATCTCCGCGCCATCGTCCGTTTGATATATTTTCGTTCGGTCTATCTTGGAAGCCACAGACATACTCTCATGAAGATGCTGCCTTGAAATAACACCGCTAGTTGCAGGGCAGTGGTTCTCCTTATCCAATGGATAGACTTGTAAACACTCGGTCAATTCAACATCTCCAGAAGTACCACCACGGAGATCAAACACGACCGTTTTGTCATCCTCTTGCTTAGCAACCGCAGGTAAGACTTTCCCTGAAACATTACAGACAGATGTCATGTCCATGGCACCAGCCTGATCATCAGTTTGGAAGATCCTGGTCCTTTCTTCAGCACCTCTTTTAATTTCTCTTGCAGGTATCGGTTCAGTGAATTCCATCCCAGCTGTTACGTCTCCCTGCCCATACACTCTCGTCATTTCTTCGTATCCAGTACCACGGGACTGCTCGGATAATCCTAACGGTTGTCTGTCTCTCGTCTGGTAATTCCTCTGATCGGCATCGATACATTTCGTCATTTCCATCATCCCGGTTTGGTCTTCTTGATTAAATACTCTTGTAAGATCATCGCTTGCAATCTTAACCAAGTCGGGATTGTTCACCTGGCTTCCACGAGATCCAGAATTCCGCGTATCATTCATTATCCTGTCATCCCGTCTTACGCTTCGAGATTTGGTACCGTGAACCTGGGTCAGCTCCATGTCGGCACTCGCATCTTCCATGGTGAAGACTCGAGTAATATTGTCAACATCCTGCGGTTTACCCTGAGAACCAGTCCGCATCCCCGTCTCTCTGGAACTCAAATTACTGATGTTGGCAGAGTTGTTTACGGAGCTGTTGTGTAGACTGCTTGTATCTGACGACTCGTACGCCTTCATGCGACATGTGTACGTAGGACCCAGTACGCCTAAATTATCAATGTAGACTTGTTGCTTAAATTGTTGAGTAACTTCCGTCTCCTGATGGATGGTGTTGTCATAGTTACCAGTCATCTCCATGTTCCCATCCTCAGGATCTTTACTCTGTTTGAAGAAGATCGTTCTCTCCGACATCTCTCCACATTCAGCTTGATCTCTCGACCTGACAAATGAAAGTTGAACGCTGAGCAGTTTACGGTTTTCAGGGTTGGGATTAAAACTTTATTTCCTTTTTTAACTCTTATAATTCATATTCTAACTCAGGAAGATTCAACTTTGATTGGTAGTAGCAACAAAGCAAGGAACAATCAGGAGTGAACTGTAAGTTTAATAAAATGGGTGATGTGTCACTTGACCATGAAAATGGCTCAATATTTCTACAAGTTTATTCCTAACCCAGTGATGCCAAAGAGCAAATTTGTAAGAGTATGTTTGGCTCCATCAAATTGTGACTGACAGTTTTGTTTTTCTTCAGAAATCGCTTGTTTACCACATTTTGATCCCGAAAGACTTAATTAAGAAGCAAACATGTCAAAGTCTGTGAGTTCTGCTAAAAAAATTTTAACATGTACAATCGCTGCTAGAGAAGATTAAGTATAAAACAGAAACAACATGTAAAAAGGAAAACAGAAACATTTAACATAATTTGAAAATGTTACATTTTCTGGCTAATATCACCTAATGACTGATACTCTTCACATAGCAACTAAAGAAAAGGAAAAGAAAAGATAGGAATTGAATTTACCTAGCTGGACGGTCGAAAGTGATTCTCTTAAAGAAATCGGAGGGAGCGATACTAGTTTGTTCTTCACGTTCTGGTTCAGGATCAAGATTTACTTCTGGGCTTGTCATGTTTTCAACAGAGGTTTCTTCTTGTGCCCTGTAGTGGTGATCACAAAAAAGAATAAAAGGAAAAGTTCATAAATATACAGAAAAGCAATAACGTCAAAAATTTGTTTGGAATTTTTAAACTGCATTATAGCGTTGAATCCATCAAATCTGGCTGTACCAAAGTCGACTGTGAAAAGGAAAGATAACATACCTTTAAAAGTGAAACAGTGAAACAATGAATTTGCCACAAACAAACCACCTCTCTCATTCTTCCCCGAGTCCAGGGCCATTCTATTTGACATAAGTCACTCACCTGAAATTCTTCATTATCTTGGAGAGGACAGCATCGACACCTTCGTCGTTCTGACCCGGTGATTCTTCGGCCATCTGCGGTTGTTGTACGATCGGTGCAGTCAATAGTGTCTCCAGACCTGATGATGAGGACCGGAAGCAATCATTTAAAAAAACACCTCGTTGCATTTGATAACTAAATTCACAGAGCCACATTGTCACTTCAAACAAGAGTGACTCAATTAAATAGTACAATGTTCTTCATTAAATTCCCCTGTACTTATTACATCCCCATGTACTTATTACATTCTTCATGTCTCAAACAAGTGGATGTTAGCTGCAACTGTTTTTCA
Organism: Apostichopus parvimensis; assembly: GCA_000934455.1. Lineage (NCBI taxonomy): Eukaryota > Metazoa > Echinodermata > Holothuroidea > Aspidochirotida > Stichopodidae > Apostichopus > Apostichopus parvimensis. The sequence goes on from KN882328.1 coordinate 189,521, forward strand.
TTTCAAATTTGCCCAAATTTAAGTTAATTTCCATTTCTTCTGGTTTGATTTTTCTTTAGAGTAATGTTGTAACTTTTCGGAACCTTTCAATAAAACTTCGGAAAGGTTCTTCACATTTCATCAACTACACACAAACACAGACAATGAAAGCCAATTCTAAGAGCTTATCTTACTCTAAGAGGTAATTATTACACAAGAATCCAAACAGTAGCTTAAATATAAGAAAGGAGAGAGAGAGAGAGAAAACAAAGGCACAACACTTCATACTTAAAAATTACTTATTGAAATGTTAAGTACACCCAGTTTTACTTTGGAAGTTCTCTACAGCATCAACTTCACAGCATTACTTACTGTCTTTCCATGTAAACTGCTGTAGGGATAATACGATGGAAGATCCAGTTGTCTGACTTCATGGACTCTTCAAGAGCAACTATCCTGATGCCAGACTGTCATCTATTCTAAAAGTAAAATAACCCTGAACTTCTATAACCTCACCTGTTATATGATGTCCTGGTCCTACAGAGACTACCGGTGGTATTTGTGATGTTGATCTATGTTGAAGAGTAGACAAGGAAGGATGTATTCAAACAGTACAGAGTTAACGGTCACAAACAGAATATCGTCACAACCAGTTACGGGGAATACATTCAAGGTGTTCATAGTTTATATGTGCAGTAGCAGTTTTGAATGTTCTAAATTAACGTTCACATATAAAATACTATGATTTACGGTGTGCAAACCCTGCTACACATCTTTGCACTAGTATAGCAAGTTGCCTTATATTGCTATGCGATACCGGATAAATTATGCCCTGAGTTAAATGTAACGCTTTGTCAAATCAGATAAACTACAAAGACAAACAAAATGATTTTACTCTTTTTAAGGCTGTTTCTGAGAAGGAGAAGGATGTTTTCAAATTGTTTTCAACTGACTTACACCTTTCTTTTGGCAACAAAATCAGCTCATCCCAATCTTCTTTCATGGAACAAAATATTGAGCAGGAACTCAGGAGTAATAAATAAACTGATACCCTAACACTTGTCAACACTTTATTCAGCATGTCAAGTAGCAAGTTCTTGCTTAAAAACTCTTACAACTTCTTATGAATTATTTTCAATTCTTATGAATCAGAAATGGGGCAGTTGAGTTGATGAAAAGGAATTTTTGACGGACGAAACATATATGAATTCAACTGAATACTATGTTAAGTTTGAAGAAATATTATTGAATTAATAGTACAAAGGTTGTAGAGTTGTCTTACTCATATGAATGTCTGTTGCCAGCTTGCATGACAGCACTACTATCGGCAGAAGTTTCAAGGATTCCAAGAGTTTGGGCATCTTTTGCAGTCAAAAACTCCCTGAAAAGTAAAAAGAAATATGAACCAAAATACTGATGAAATTGTTGAGATGTAATATACTTTATCGGCAAACACCTCATTTTTATGGTCTTTGTTACTTTTGATATTTGATTAAAAGAGATATACATACTTCACTTCATGTGTATTGGCAAAGCTAACACGCTTTAATGAGCGCCTCCTCTTCCTTCTCTCAGCTTTCCTATTTAGAAAAGTATATAAAAGTTTTTTTATTAAATATAAAACTATCATAGATACCATGGGTTTTTTGTTTAATAATATATAATTACTTAAAAAGGGAATAATAGCCCCATTTTGCCAAGATATGAAATACAGAAATGTAGAAAAGACACTTGTTGGTACTTGAACTTTCAGCTGTATAGCGTAATCCATTATAATAAGGGATTATAATACTTGTACATTGATTCAATTAAAAAAAAAGAAAACGAATGTCTTCATTTTCCGGCCTGTTCCGGTCCAATTTTGACTGTATAACGATTAAACTTTGGTATTTAATTTCTCACAAAGTAACTTGATCATACTTGAACACCTGCACACAATATGTCCCTGCTGCAATTGCGTTAACTTGATGTGTTTATTGACTTTCGTATTATATTCTCTGTTAGGTATCTTTTCTTCCACTGGAAGATTTCCACCTTTCATTGACTAAATAGAGCTATTTCCAAGTTAATATGACAATGGGGTTTTAGTAAGTGATACCACTGACTGCCTTGCACACTTTTGGTAATGAATTTTCAATATAGACAAAAACCAAAGGGATTATGACTTGTGTGAACCAATGCCTCTTAAAAATTCATGGTGACAAATTGACAATACAATCAAGTAATTCCATAATATTGATTTGTGAACATAACATATTTCTGAAACACTCACCCAGGATTTACAATATTGGTAACTTCTCTTTGATTTGCATCCACATCAGCTAATGCTTGTCTAGATGGAGATGCCTTCAAAATCTATCAAAAGGAAATATTTACAATGAAATTAGTCGATTGATTGGGTTGATTCAGTCCTGATGGATTTTCTTCAACAAGACTTGTATCAACTGTCTACTGTCACTGATATTTTACGATTGCAAGAACACCCTGCCTTCTTGTCATCACCCCTCACAGAAGGCTCGGTGCTGACATTCTATGAAAGCCATACCACAGAGGGAAGCCCAAGGTAACTGGTAAATCAGAAGTTCTGGAGGTGTTGGTGAATGAGAGTATCCTCTGAGATGGGGTAGAGCAGTTACTGAATCTTGATGAGAGATAATTTAAAGTAGATTGTACAGACAAAGTGGAGTATTGTGTTACAGATGTTGTGTTATTTCTTCACTACTTACTTAAGAGGGGGGGGGGGTGAGTAGTCTGTAACACAATACAAACTACTTTAAAGACAAACTGCTCACAGAGATGCTTCCACAAAAATCAGCTTACTGGAGAGCAACGATAATGATACCATCTGCCAAAGTATGTATGTCCATAAAATGTGATTGTACTAAAGTATGGACAATTGAAAAACATTAGGTATGTGGGTTAAGTAGTCCAATATTTTTGTGGACAGCTCTGGGAAATGTTCAAGGTAGCTGTTAGTATTATATGACTGGTCTGTCACATAACTTAATTAGTTTTGTAATTAAAGACACCATTGCAAGACTAATTCAATTTAATTTAAATTTTATGGGATTTGATGGTATACTGCACCACATTGTGAAATCATACTTACCGATGATAAAGATATTCTCTTACGACTCCGACTCCTGAAGAAATAAAAAGAGCGCAAGTAGCAATGATAAACTTCAATATATAAATAAATTTACATAAAACTAGTGTCATCAAGTGTTTGAGCAATGAATTTTATTTAACTTGCCACTTTTTGTGGGAAAAGAAAATTCACAAGTGTAACTGCAGAGCTAAGAACAGACTTGACAAAATTATAATATAGATTGTACACCACAAAGTTTACTTGCAGGAGCAAAAATATTTTAAAAAACAAACAGACAAGAGAAAGAAAAGAATAAATATTTTAAAAGAAATAACCATAACAGAAATTATGGATATATCAAAAATAAATAAATAAATAAGTACTAAGAAATATTTCCCGGCTTCAAGCTCTCTCTGGTTGTTGACATTGATAATTTTTCTCCATGACAGAGTTTTATACTAAGTCTAAAATCATATCGATACAGTTCATTAACTTGACTTACCATGACAGAGTTTTATACTAAGTCTAAAATCATATCGATACAGTTCATTAACTTGACTAGAAAGGTTTTCTTTCATATCGTAATTTTTCTGGAGTGGGGGGAGGGGTGGAGGGAGAGGGTGGAGAGAGGGTAGAGGAGTGACAATTGTACATACTCAGAAGAAAGAATAAAATCCCTCCCAGTTCTTATTCAGAAAATAAAACTGAAGAAATGTAGATGAGTTTAATTCAAGTGAAATACCTGCCTCTCAAATTAGTTCAGACTGACAAATTTACCAAAGCTATAGCATAAAATAGACCATTAATTAAATGTTTAGTTGACTGCAAAACAGGTGTAAAAGCCTGAGAATTTGTAACTGTTTAAAGGCCAGAACAATGAGGTTTTTGTTGAAAAAAAGGAAATAATTTCTTCCTTCTCTAGATATGCTACTTGTTTAAAGTGTAGCCTCCATCTAAATTGCAACTGGTTTTGTAAAAACACCAATTTTCTCTGGTGGTAAATGATTTGTGCACTAAGGAGAAGGGAAGATATGTTCAACTCTACTTTCTTGATGATGGTAAATTCCTCCGTGGCAAATAAATACATTAAATTTCATAAACACTATAACATCTCTTCAGTAGTACATGATATCAGGATCAGATTTTTACAGTTAGTGGTGCACATACAGTAGCATAGTTTTTGGCAACTTATAAGAATCACCCCCCCCCCCCTTCCTGCCACCAGAATCTCCCTATTCGACAGCAGTCTCTTGCATGAAAGCTCAACAATGTTAAAATAAAGCACATAAATAGTAAATACCCTTTAAAAGTGGAAGTGATGTCCTCAGCTTCTTCCATGATATCCATCCTGAAGCTAGCATTGAACGTTTCTGCAATATTGTACAAAATATGAAACATTATTCAGATCAGAAAGAAAAAACCTGTTAAATATTAGTAACATGAACATGGGCTTGTTGTTTGGATCATTCCTATGATATTTATGGATAACCCACTAAACCAAACACACTGGTCAGTAGATCTCACATCAGCCTTGTAGAAATTCAGGCTATGTTTGTCAATGAGTACGTTTTCATACTCTGAAAAACTGAGCAACAACTCGGTATGGTACAGTACATCGTTTCCAAACAAAATGAAACTTAGAAGGTCTATTGGTAGACTATAATAAAGAGTTAGGAAGAATGTAAATCAAAACTAGCATCCTGAGAGAAATTCTGCATGCAGGCTGCAGCTATGTACACTTAAAGTTTAAAACATAAATTCGTCTCCTTGAACTCTGGCCTTCGTCACTCGTTAGGTCGGATAACAAAATTGGGTACAAGGCGATCCAGTTACATCTGAAGACACTAGCCTACTAAGTAGGTGAACTTGGGATTGCTTTTTTTTATCAAAGTCTATCTCTGAATCAGGAAGAATATAAATACCTACGAACCCTGGCAATGATGCAAGCCAGATAATACCGATACCCTGAAATTTTGATTAAAGCCAGGGAGGAAAAATTTCAGTTGAAGGCCTTGGCAAATTTAAAAATTGTAGTACTTTTTGAGGACACACTGTAAAATCCTGTTACTGGTGGTCACACAATTTTAACATTTAGCACAAGTTTGTTTTTAGCTTGTAACACTTGTGACTTGAGCTGGTGTCAGAATTTTGGTCTATAGGCTATGTAATTCTCTAACATGTAACATAGGACCTTATAGTTATATACAGCAAGATATTAACATTCAATATTAAATAAGATAATGCATTAAATTCCTGCCACAGAAATAGTTTAGAACGCATTATTTCATGGCAATTTTTGTCAGGGTGTTTATTTTTCATTTGTGAAGTTTGTGTGCTATTGGCCTAATGCCAATTAGAACTGAAATTACTGTAGACCAAGGCCTAAATAATACAGCCTTAATATGGCTTCTCTACTTTGCACTTTGCTTCTTGAGCAGTTCAAACTTTATTTGGTCCAAGTTGATGTTATCACCTGGCAAACTGTTCAGTCCTAAGACTTGAGTTTTTACTTACTAGGTAGCCTAGGCTATGTATTTGTCAGAACATCATTTAGCCTAACTGTTATTACCCAACTTAACTTAGGGCTAGGCCTAGCTAAATAAACTATAGCTTTGGTAGCCAAGCCTACGTATTTTATTTTTAAAAGTTATTACACCTACTGACCATATTAACCGAGGGCTAGCATTATATCTAGTAATATGGTATGTTCATATCTTTGTTAGCCTAGATGTTGTAAATGCAATAAAACTCAATGAGGCTGTCAGTATTGCGTAGGCGTAAATATTATATATGACACACGGCAGTCTATAGTGTTGCCGTTAGCTGTTACAGGAGTAAGGTTTTTCCATGTAGGCCTATGCCAAACTGTTACACTAGTACGGGTAGCGTACGCCGTTAGGTAAATTGTCTTAGCAAATTTCGCTAGGCCGTAAAGCCGTTCCTATCCTGTTCGTTTTATCAATTAAAGTTTCAGTTAGTAGCTCTTACAGTGATCATGTATAATAACACGAAGTTACATAAAAATATTCATTTCCACTTAACTGCTCAAACGATTCACTAAGCAGACGGCACGATTTGGTCTCTTTGAATCCGTTTTCTATAGCAAACGTTGAATGTCCATGTCATAATACAATAAAAACAAACGTTCAAATTCACCCGGTAATTAAGGAGGGCGCACTTTTGAAACTGTCTCCGTAAATTTCTATCATCAATTTGCACATTCTAAATTTTTGTTTCACCTCGGCAAACTTAACCCATTTGATTGCCACTTTTTCAAGCCATAGAGTTGTATAACCTACACATACTTCACTTCCTGCCTAAGATCATGTGTAGTTTCTGTTCCCGTTCTGGGTGGATCGTGATACACACCTGACGAAGATCACACAGTCACTATGTAATGGGATTGAGAGCGGATCAGTAGTTTGGTAGTTTGGTTTTCGTGCCCAGGTTCTTTCCTGGTGACTTTTCTTAAAAAGTACCTACTTCAATCCCAAGTGCAATCTAGATCCTCTACTTGTAGACTAGCTTTATGGACAGAAGACTTAGCATTCTTCATAAATCGGTATTTCACTTTTGCCTTCGTCAAAGGATGACATATACGGTTCTTATACTCTCCGAAGAGTTCTTTTTTTACGAGTTTCACTATTGCGTGAATAATATATATGGGCATGTGCGCGCATATAACGCGAGAATATTACAAGAGAATAGGGTTTGAATCGTTCCACAGAGTTATAGCGTTCTACCCAAGGCTAGTATTTTCTATTTCAGGACAGGGACTATTCCTCAACATGCAGGGGTTTGGAGGGGCATTGGGGTTTGTAGGGTAAGAGAAATGTGAAGATTACGATCCAATGGTTTCACAATTTGACCCCTGGTGACCCCAAATGACCTTTGACCTACACCAAAAACAATATACTTTTTGTACTCAATGTGGTGCTTCTACACACCAAATAAGAAATTGGCATGACCTACCCTTCTTGAGATATCGTGTTTACAAGGTTTTCACAATTTGACCCCAGGTGACCCCAAATGACCTTTTACCTTCACCAAAAACAACAGGCTTCTTATACTTAATGTGGTACTTCTACACACCAAATAAGAAATTGGTATGACCTTCCTTTCTTGAGATATCGTGTTTACAAGGTTTTCACAATTTTACCCCAGGTGACCCCAAATGACCTTTGACTTCCACCAAAAACAATAGGCTTCTTAAACTTAATGTGGTACTTCTACATATCAAATTGGTCTGATCTTCCCTTCTTGAGATATCATGTTTACAAGATGGACATCACAAATGCACTCACACACACATACATACACATACGTCATCATGAATGCAAAGGTTACGATTATCATCGAAACCAAAAAAAGTGGAAGAAAGCTAAACATTATTCAGAAAGTCTACATACATAACCGCATGATTTCTCTGTAACTATCTAGTTACTGCATTAACATGGATAAGATCTGGACGGCAATGCTGTCATCAAAATAATTCTGTATTTATTTTTTGGGGGTGGGGGGGGGGCGATAGTCTTCCACAAAACTGGTGACATATTGATATCTAGGGTGTGTGGTGGGAGAAGCAAATGTTGAAGACACATTTTACAGTATGACATTTTTTCTCACTCCGGATGAAAACTGGCTACAACAAAACCAAAGGATTCCATTTCTCGTTTCTAGAACAATGAGGTACAAATTAATCTCTTTTTCCATTTCTTCAAATTTTTTATTTTGAAAATGGGTTTTAACAAAATTGTGACATGAAGATTTATGTACATAAAAGTTTGTACAAAGAACATAACAATGCCATATTAAAACTTGCACGTGGACATTTTGAATGGTACATTAACCCAGTCACTTTCAACTAAAGAAAAGAAAGAAAAAAAAAAAGAAGAAAAAACCGACACGTTTTCCTGATATAGTGACGTTTTGACCATACAGATGACTGGTCGTCCAAAATTATCCCATGGATATCGGTCAACCGATTCATTAATCCACTATAGTAAATCACTGTAGTACATGATTAACAATTAACAGGTCATTAAACAGTTAATGCCTGACTTAGGGCAGACATTTTGTGCTATTACTCCAACAACAAATCCAACATAGGTCTGTTTCTTCACCTTTATATTGAATTACGTAACTGCCCTTCTACCTCAGGGCAAAGTTCATAATAATGTCAGCTCCTTTAGGACAGGCTTAATTGTTAATGTTAATCCATAGTTTTGGTAATTCTACTAACTCTTTACAAAGAATGTTGCTCTAGCC
>KN882328.1:200258-213526 GCA_000934455.1 Apostichopus parvimensis
AAAATGGCTGGCAAAATATTTGTTTCAAACTGTTTGACAGAAAGATTTCAGATAAAGTTGTCAATATTTTATAGGTTAAAGGGTATCGAAGGGAAAGAAAAAAAAAGTTTAGTGGTAGCAAGTAAAATAACCTTTAATCATTTTTTTTTCTTTTTGCTGCTGATTTTGTGTTGTCTGAACACTAATGGATTTCCTATTTGAGGTTACCCATTTTTTTAGGTTAACAATGGCAAAGTCAGCTCTTCCATCTTGCAGAGAAGCAATATGAGGGGGACAGTATGACAATGGGGAGAGGGGTGGGGGAGGGAGGGAAGGGGTGGTTGATACTTAATAGAATCTGATCATGTGTAAGACTAGCGGTAGAAGCCAAGACATCACACATAGAAGTGAAGCCCTGCGATGACCCACCCCCTGAGATGAACAGCCCCTCCTAGAGACCGGGACTACGCGTGACGTTATTTTCACAAGCCATCCAGAGAGCCACCCTACTCCAGAGACGTCCCCTACTGAGTGAACTGCCTCGGAAGTATCCCAAGGAGACAATTTCATTTTCAATTGTATTAGGTCGAACCACGCTGCCATTTTGTTTTTATTTTCGTTGGGACTTTTAAGTATTTATTTCCCAATACATCCAGTGGAGTCCTGATAAGATCTGTAAGCTACCCATTTATATCATTTTACATTTTGCTTTAAGTTTAATTGACCCCATTGTTTCAATACAAGATCCATGTGCACAGTAAACACACCACTTTGCCTTAATATGTTTATTTTTGTGTGAGCGTTCCGCCTTTTCAAGTTGTCCTCACGATCTCAGAGTTAACTGGGGCCTACCCTCATGGGAAAGTGTCACTTGTAATTTTCCCAAACCTAAAAATATATTTATGCTCGGTCACTTTGTTTTGTCCTGCTACAAATGCTTTAATATACACGACTCAAATTGGAGCATTAGAATCAGAACACACAATTCACACAAATTTTAAGAAACAGTGTCTGAGCTTCGGAAAACGTATTCAAATGAATATGGTAATCTGATATAATTGTCCTAGCTAGGAATCTATTTCAAATGCGGAAAAGACTTTGTGTCACAGCAGCCTCAAATCACCAGTAATCTATAAATCTTGTGAGGAAGGGGTAAGGGTATTTAACCCTAGCTCCTAGTTCCCCTTATCCTTTCTGGATATGCTACATGTACATTAGGAACCTACTTCCAGTAGATATTAAATCTCTAGACTCACTTGATCAGTTTAAAAATCGTCTTAAAACTCATCTATTTACTTACACATTGTTATTAGATGTTTCTTTTTTCTTTCTTTCCTTTTTTTGTCTTCAACTGTAAAGCGCATTGATCAACTTTTATTGGATTCAACGTTATATAGCAATAAAAACTATTATTATTAACACTTTTTTTTCTGTTGCATGCAGCTGATTCCAGATTAGCGGTTATGTCCTGTTTGGTAGCTAAGACTGCCATCAAATAAAAACCTGCTCCTGAGCGCAAATATCGGTGAAAGGAAAGACAATGTAAGAGGTCGTGAAATAAAAGGTCAGACCGAACGCTATTGAGATGGGCAGGGCTGGTAACGCTTTCTTGAAGATTGCCAAGAGGATTAACGTCAGGCACAGACCCTGCGAATAGAAGAAAAAAGGACTTAGTCACAGCAGATGGTACTTGATCTTGACAGCCCACGAAAGCTATCTGTAACCTGATCAAACTTTCCCACTAGACACTTTGGTTGATAGAGAGTGGAGGTTGACCAATGACTGGTTGCGCCTGGTCACTGTAGCAGGTCTGTGCTATACCGTGACCAGTAAACAATAGACATGGTTCAGCTAGAGTACAATTGTTGTGAGGAGACAGGTAAGGGACATAGTCTAATTTCTGCACGATTAAAACAAGGACCATAAATTCAAAGTCAAGGGTTTTGTGTTGCTATTTATAACTTGGAATTTTGTTTTTTATAAATTTCCAAACAGAAAATGTCGTACATGTTATTACGGGATTCATTTAGGAATGTTTTGAGGGCTTTGCAAAATTAATGTATTTCGTCTTCATGGATTACAAGTTAAATTAGATAAATACACAGAATTTTCCATTAATGGGTGTTGGATAGAAACTTTGAAACATTTTAACAAAGACAAATAATTTTTGGATATCTCTCAATCTAACTAAGAGATCTGTGTGGTTATACCAACATTTGAGTTCTCATAAATAGCTAGTTATACATCGCTTAAGCCACTGCCCTAAAATGTTTGCAGGACACTTTCTTTAATTTATGCTTGATTCTGTCATTTCCTGCCTGAAGTACCAACAGTTTCTTATTTCTACCACTGGAGGCAGTACAGATTACCAATAAACTTTCTACCACATTCAACAGAAGTTAAGATTTAAATCCACTTACTACAAGTATGGCAACAAAACATGCCAAAGTTGTGGTCCAATCACCATAGAGTGAGGCCTTGCCAACCAAGACACTATAAAATATAAAATCACCCAGACCGAGCTTTACACCACCTAAAAGGAAAACATAAAAGGGAACAGAAATTAATAAAAAAAGAGATTTAGAGGAAAATAAACAACAAAATAATACTTCAAATCTGTAGTTAATAATAGAGCTGCTATGATGGCCATATTAAATGTAACATCACCATCAACCACCGTCTGTGAAACAAACATCATATATTCATATATATATATATATATATATATATTCATCTCCCTATACTCTCCACTCCCATATATGGATATCTATATTCATCTCCCTATACTCTCCACTCCCATACACATATATTATTAATTCACACATACGTTCTTCGTCGTCATCATCATCTGTTGGAGGTGTTGGTCTGGTGGATGGGGCTGCCCGCCCTCCCCCTCCTCCTTCTCCCTGCCTAAGAGCTCTGGCTGCTGCTCTTGCATCTTCTGAATTCATGCTTTGAGACCGCTCTGCATAGTCAGTCTGCCTCTGTACAAAGTTATTGTCAAAACCGCCATTCTCAAGCTCAGCATCTTCATCTGCTCCTATTAAAACAAAGTTGACAAAATGTAAAAAAAATAAAATTTAAAATTGTAACAGAAGTTAAATTTATCAGTTTCAAAAATTAAATAAAGAATTCTGAAAGAAACTTCACATTTTTGCAATACTTCACAATATGTAGTTAGCAATGTTGGAAGGTTCATCCAAAGAACAATTTCAGTATCAAAGAAAAAGAGGAATTTTTACAATAGGGAAAGCTGCTGGAAGCGTAGGTTTTATGACATTGCCATCTATACAAGAACAGTTAGTAAAGAACCTAAAGTACTTAGTCAAGCTAGAATCCAACAAATATCCTCAGTAAGTGCTAAAATTACAAGAAAGTTATTCATTCAAACAACGTAATGCGACTCTAACTCAGGACAAGTAATACCATTTGATTGGCAGGATCTCATTAATACTTTAGATATATTTTATCCTTATTGGCAAACACAAGTAAAATCAGTTCCTTTCAATTACAAATGAATCTCTTGATTTTTCAAGGAGCTAAAAAAAACCACAACAAAAAAAACAAAAGAGCTATTTATCTCTCTACTGGAATAAAAGCCTTGCATTATGTACAAATATATATGTAAGTTAGAGAGCCTGACATCTCTATCTTAGCAGGTTCTTCTGTAAGGCCCTTTTATACAAATTGATACTTTTATACAAATTTTCTTGAATATACTAAAGTAGTTCTTACCAGTTTGGTTTGTATCCTGTAGAGGCTCTTGAGAGCCACCCTCCTCCGTTCCAGGACTATTCTTTGGTTGAGGGTCCACATCGGCCATGGAGACTATCCAAATCATGGTAGCTGCAGACGAGAAACGTAAAAATCAAAAACTGTTTCTAAAGAATGCAGCAGATACTGTGGCGCACACTGTTTTTGTATCCTGAAAGGAGGTTTGCACCACAAAATCTACAGAGGAATCTTCAAATCACGACAGAACAGCGGTACACATTTAAACACGCCGAGGGAAACTGGAAGCTATACATGTGTGGAGCTGCAAATACCCCTTCATTCTTTTATGTTTAAAGAGAAATACAATAAGTCAAAGTTGCTTTGTGAAGATTGGAAGAGCGACCACTTACAGGAGTATATGAGAGCTGGAAAGAGAGTCTCGTTTCTATCTTGAGCAAGCTCCACTAATATCTTCAACGGTCCGTGAGGTGTTAGTACAGCAAATAAATCTGCAACGATGATAATAAAATTATAAAAATAGACAGGAATTAAAAACAATGATTAAACCACTCTTCATTGCTACAATTAAGTCAATAAATTTGTTCTACTCAACAGAGCATCTTAGTCATTTCAACCTAAATTGGTAAAAGCAATTTTTATCAGGGATTTCCCTTCTGAAATATCTGAAACTAGTTGTATATCTGGAGGTTACCTCTGTGATCAACTTGGATAAAAAATTGAAATTCACAGAGTCCCTCTTTGGCTAACGATTAAACATTGAATGTTACCATCGTGACCTTTGACCGTTGGAATGCATTGAGAGGAACCTTGGAATGCAACATACACAAACATTTGTACTAACCATACAAGGCTATGGCGCCTAGTATCATCCACAGGGTCCATTCAGGAAGGTACTTTATGAATATAAGAGCTGCCATAGCTGAAATAATGATCAGATAGGCCTGCTGGACCCTAAGGGAACCTTTCCAATGGATCGCTACCATTCCTCCAACACCAAAGTTCCACATCACAAAGGATACTGTGAAGTAGTCCATTGGAACGTTAAAGGCAACCAGTAGCTCTCTGTAGAAGTGGGTAGAAACGAAAAAGCAACAAAAAAATATAAAAGATATTCATGTATCAGGGATCATCTATTTGTTCAGAGCTCTTAAAACACAAGGGCTTGCTAACCCAGGGTAGCTTACACTATGTAAGCTTGTCAGGAAAATGAAAGTTGTATTAAAATAGCTTTGGATTAACTTCCCTAAAGAGACCAGAAAAAGCTCTCACCCAAGAATATTTTTATTAATTACACAAGTTTAATAGTGTTGACCATCTCTATTGTGAGCCTTATTTTCTCGTCTTATTGTGACAGAGCGACAAACAGACAGACTAAAACATTCTTCTATCATGGTAACAGCTACTTGCTCAATTCACAACACAGGGCTTAAACACTGTATTGCTGTCACACTCCTCCGGTCTAAAGTTATGGATCAACAGAGCCAATGATGTATGAGTCCATCTACCAGCAGAAAGCATCCATCAGATAATAGTCAACAATTTATATGCTATTCTCCAGACAAAATGACTTGATATGTTGAGATCACTCTATATGACCCATCTGTGATCATGATATAAATGTGATACTCAAACAGATTCCATAGGGACTGTAATATGAACCTGTGCATATTTTAATATGTACACTATGTTTAATTGCAACATATCTTATGCAGCGTGACCAGATGGATCAGCACAAATCTGCTATATCAACCCTCAGATTTTCTATCTATGACGACTAATACAGTCACCCTCATTGATATCCTCCCAGATAAACTAGATTAGTATCGATAAATCAATTCCATGAATTTATGATTCGTTTGGACTTTCATCTGTTCGGATAATGAATCAAATCAAGAAGTGGCGGAGGGCAAGTCAAATTTATATTTGGACTTTTATCTGCCAGATAATTAATTAATTAATTAAACCAAATAAGCAGGCTAACAAGTTATTATTAACTATTCATTTGTTTAGCAACCGGATTCGAGACGGACAAAAAATAGCAGGTTGATTATCAAACTGAATGTTTTCACTGAAAATCCACTCCTTGAGATAACACTGGATTAGACTTTTCATAATTAAACCGGATATTAATAAGGAATTAATCAAAATAAAATGCAGACATGTAAATTCCTGTTAAAATTGTAATTTGCTTTGTTTGTTGTTTTGCAGCTGGAATTGAAACAGACTATATGTTTCAGGTTTGAATATCAATGAGAATGTTTTCTCTCAAAATCCACTCTATGAAATAACATGTGACTGGACTCTCATACATCAGTATGGGAAGTTTCCATCACATTTTGACTGTTAGCCGGTATCTTGTTTGTTCGTAACCTGGAGACGGTAGTATTTCCATCTGTTAACAGCAAACAATCCACTCCTTTTGAATCTAGTACATGTAAAAAACTGATAAATTAAATACTGATACTTACTGCAAATATATTAATGAGAACACAAACAGCAACATCAGGGAGGCTAGAATTAACCATCCATGGATGAACTGCAGAGAAGGGAATCAAATAGAAGAAGAAAGAGGTTGAAACTACCAGTAATCCTTACAGAACATGTTAAGGTAGGACTGAAATTTACAATGTAATGGATCTCTCCAGCGTTTCTACCAAGGTCACTGTCATATTTGATTCCTACCCGCTGATCTATTCAGAATTAACAGGCATGACTAGCATGACACATAGGTTCAATATGTGCAGTTTCCCTGAGGGATGATAGTGATTTAGGAAACTTCAAATTGAGGTCCTTCAAACAATTCGTTTGACATGAAACTTCTAAAAACTGTTTCGAAAGATATTTCAAATATTTCAACAATCCATTCTTTATTGTAGCTGTTCTCGTATTCTATGTTCGAGTACCACTCAAGTATCCTACTTAAGTATTAAGTGACAGTGAGATACATTTCCAGGGTTGTATTGCACTGCTCTCACCTGGTTGATTAATTGATTATATATGCAGGTATGTGTTGATGCTGTACACTATTAACGGTACGCTGTAATTAGAGGGATATCAGACCCAAGCTATGGTATTACATAGTGTTAGCATCTCACACACTCAAGCCTGCACATAGATCATTCAGTTCATCTTGCTTTAATATTTGGAATTTAATTTGCAGGATTTTTACAAGTTTTTCCAAGTCTTTCTGAATGAAGACAAACAATTTACCCAAAATGACCATTTCATGAATATCCATGTTATACAACAGGCTCTGCTCAAGGAACATAGTATCTAATTATAGACCAATAAATTAAAAAGAAACTTCAAAATTGTTAATTTTTTTTTATAAGTTTCTGGTTTGGGAATCGATAAGTTCCAGGGATATAGTGTACAGTAATCTACCAATAATTTTAAACTTTAACAACTTAATGGTTTGGGAATCGACAAACCAACCTTTATTAACCTTTCTCTACCACTACCATTGCACTTTTCACTAGAGATATTAAACATTTTAGTTACTGCAACCGCATTGACCCCAATCACCGGTCACATCCTTCTCCTCCGGGATCAACTACGGTATTTTGGAAGGGTGCAGCAGTAGGGTGGAGACAGGTGTAGGGGTTGTAGGATGAGGGTTCATTATACATTACACTACCTTATAGCATCTGTATTTGTAGAGGACGACCAGAAATACCGTCATGACAAGAACTATGCTGATCAAAATGGCCGCATTCGCCAAAGCTTGCCAGAGTTTCGTGCCGGCTTGATCTGAATCTTCGTCAAAAGGTGTGTAAATTCTGAAAACAGGAAAGTAAAAACAAGTAAAACATTATGACTATTTCACATATTGAAGAAGGATGCTGAAAAAAAAACATACTTGAGAGTAGACTGTTAATTAATGCCCCCCTCCCCCCCAAAAAAAATAGTAAGCTAAGGATATATATAGCAAACTGTTATTACAGAAAAGATACATGGAACCTTCTCAGAATATTAGTCGAGCTTCTGCAAAACTTTAGAGAATTTGAATGAAACGATCAGAGAATCAAATCACAGAAAGCATTTAAACTGAGCATGAAATAATTGATTTCATTCAGACAATAGTGTCACTTTTTCTAATATTATGTATTAGAATATTTGGGCAGTTTGTTAGTTTTCTTTGCTTTTTTTCGATAGGTCACAAAATACTTTCGTACCCTTGAGTAGCATGAAAATATTTAATCTAGGAACACTTGTGATAAAAAAAAGAAGCATTCACGTACTTTGGAATGAGCATTTTCTGCAACCTTGAAAGATCGTAAAGTATACTGCATGCTTTGTAGAGTATCAAACTGTGAGCTGTTTCTAGGAAATGCCCAAGTAGAATGTTAAATGATATTTTTGTTGTTTCAATAGATTGCCATGACTATGCGAACCATACACCAGATGTTCAAACTGTATTGAGTTGTTGTGAAAAGCAATCTTGTAATGGGAAGAGTTGCAGGTCAGGTTCATACTCCAAACTTTTACCGCTACGACAACGTGGCCGGTAAATGCAAACTCGCCATATACGGTACAAACAGCTTCATCGCACGCTGTCTTATTAACGTATAATCATTGTCATGTAACATTTTGGAATATGTTTTTATTCTTGAGAACTCCTTCGTGGCCCTTATAGCCACCATGAAGACAGTGTCAAGGTCTACATGCATCCCTAGGAGCGTGTCTACAGGTCTGTTCTCACGCTCAAATAAAAAACAAGGATTTATCAAATTGATTTAATACAGTGCAAACATGCATCTATAGGAGATATTCATGGAGGCTCTTGCTCCTCCTCTTTCTCTCCTTCTTCCAAAATCCTCCGCTTCCTCTTCCTCTTCTTCTTCTTCATCTTCTTCTTCTACTCCAGGGAATTTTCCAACCGCTAAGCCCACAAGGGATTTTAGATCACTTCCTTTCACCATGGAGGTAAAACTGTTTTTACCTCCATGCTTTCACATGTTATTCTTATTTTTTTTACTTATTCTTTTGTACCGTATTGTGAAAAAAAAAAAAAAATGAAAATGAAATGACAGGTAAGAGAGGAATGAAGTAGAATAAACAAAGGTATAATATTCTTGACTGATGAAGAACTTACAAGTAAACATCTGATGACTGGTAGTAGGACACTTTTGATATGGATGCGACAACCAGCAGCATACAGAGAGAGACGGGTACGAAGAGCATGATGACATGCTTGGCCCCATACTTGAGCATCTCGTCCTCTTCCTCCTGCTCCCGATTCTGCTGGGTTTGAGATGAAGGCCGCTGCCGTCCAGCGGCCTGGTTGTCCTGGTTCTGAATAGAGGCATCGTTACCCTCCTGGTTCACCGATGACTGTAAAGAAAGAGCACAGTTGTTAAAAATTGGCTAGAAATTGGATTGGAACCTGTGATCTCAGAGAAGAATGCCAAACATTTCAACAGCTGTATGTATATATATTTATATACAGTATATCTGAACATCCCTAACTGATATGTTTATACACAAAGAGTTTATCCCATGGACAGATATCAGCCGTAAGAATGCTGAAAGATCCAATTAATAATGAGTTTATCCCATGATGTGTCAGATATCAGCAATTTGAATGCTGAAAGATCCAATGAATCCTTCACTGACAGAATAAACCAAGATAAATCCCAAAGAACACTGACCTTTTTGGAGGTTTAAATGGTGCGATTGAACACACCATGAAATTACAGTACTATTGAGCTGGCACAACAGTAACCAGAACAGATACCACTACTACTACCATTGATCACTACTGCCAAAGACCTACAGTACAAGGTCATACCGTACAAGTTAATCTTGATCCACGGTTCATGAACCAATTTGGCTGAACTAGCTGAACCTTGTATTAAGTAGGTACAGGTTCACACACTATCCATAGAGTTAACCCTGGTAAAGATAGATCTATTGCATCTCATAGAATCATAATGAGGAATGATTTTGAACGATAAGTGAGGTTTTTAAGTTTTAGTTGTTATTTATACATGGACTTCCACACTATTTCATGACAGCATGCAGTCTTGTCTGATCAATTTACAAGACAGAACAGTAGAAACAAGATTTAAGTAAATTTTGTTTTATTATGAAACAAGGGTTTGTGTTTATACTGAGAACGCAAGAAGGAATTATACAGAAGCGCAGGTCTTACAACTTGATATCCTGTGTGTTGGTCATCAATCTGGTGACCCACAAACACATTTGACATTTCAAAAATTTGCTCAATTTCTGGTTAAATTTTTATTAATATGTGCATGTAGAGGTATATCAAAATGAGACAACTGACCCCAGGAAATTACAAACCAATTCCGTATATCACTTTCATAGCTACAGTAGAAACGGGTATGAACCTGTGTCCTTCTGTGCCCGACCAATGAATAAAGACAGAAAAATATATAGATGTTCAAAAACAAGTTACATAGTATTGAAGCTTAAAAGTTTGCTTGTAACAGAATCTGAACTTTCAACAATTCAAGATAATGTGAATCCCAAGAATTTGTATACTATACATGACAGAATATGTTAATCTTTGAGGTATTACACTGAGGGAGAGAAGCTTGTACTGTAATTACTCTGTTTTCCTGGAGTTACTCATTTACTCATTTACCTAGATGCCAATTCTGATATATTATACATGACAGAATATGTTAATCTTTGAGGTTTTACACTGAGGTAGAGAAGCTTGTACTGTGGTTACTCTGTTTTCCTGGAGTTACTCATTTACCTACAGTAGATGCCAATTCTGATAAATTATACATGACAGAACACGTTAATCTTTGAGGTTTTACACTGAGGTAGAGAAGCTTGTTCTGTAGTTACTCTGTTTCCCTAGAGTTCTTCTGAGCTAATTCAAGACCTACCTGACGATGAATCCTGCTCCCATTTTTATAATATCTGACCTCCTCTTCACTATCTACAAGTAGAACAGCACACTCATCATCCTCAGAACCATCGTTGGTTTGACGAACCATTTCAACATCAGGAATGTGTGTTTGTTCTACCGTGGATAAATTTTACACTGTCACTGACTAACATCCAGACTCTTAAAGTATCAGGCTAATACATAGACCACAAAGAGTTACCATCCGAATATGCTTTAACCGTCGTAGAAGACCTGCGAGTAACCAAAATCTATTCCATACATGATCTACAATAAACAAATCAAAATGGCTGTCACAAAACCAGTAATGACACAAAATAGCAAATCAAAATCCAAGGGAATATATTCCACTAAAGCTGTAAAACGAACAGTAGTTTTGGTCGATAGAAAAACGACACTCGTAATCCCACACAGAAGATGAACCTTAATCAACATCATAATTATCGAATAAAGGCTGGCGTGTAAACAACACAACGGTAGAGTGATTCCATAGTATCAATGGAACAAACATAAACTGGCCAAGGACTAAAAAACATCTCAATACATCAAAAATGACAAAATAAAAACACAAACACAACAAACACAAAAACCATCTCAAAAACAGTACTTATTAATCAAACTGTAAACAAGTATACATTCTAGATGCTGAGATGCTGAATGATCCTATGGTGTTCCCACATGTCTGATAACTTCTTTACTGCAGAGTTGATGTGCTTGAGTACAGTGTTGATGAGCTTGAGAACCAGTCCTTACCAATTCAAAGTATCATTTTGCAATGGCTGCCTGGCTGGAGCAGACAAAAAAGGCTACCAGCAACATTTTGTATTTCGGGGCAACACTGTGTCACAATGAACCAACGCGCAATTACTTTTATTGTTCACTGGGATCAGCTGTTTTACAATATTTTCATCCAGGCACTTTGTTTTAGACTGTAAACTTCTGACCTTTGCAAAAATTTAAAGCTGGCAGCACATCTTACATGGTTTCATAGTGTTCCACAAACCTTAACTCTCTCTGTAAGGTGATTGCGAACACAGCCTATAGGTAGATTCCCAGCACAGGGATTTATGTAAATGGGCAGAGGTGCAAACTCAATTGAACTTGTTTTAAAGTTGAACAACGGAGCATAGAGATGGCCCAAAGTGTGCTAATCCCTCTTAGAACACAACTAAAATCACAGTTTAATTTGGTGATGTAACCAGATCATACCTTACCAACATAAACTAACATCCAATCACACAAATGCATAATTTCCAATGGTGTAGTCAATACTATGACATCACTGACAAAACATGAAGAAACATGAACAATTTATACCACTCAGCAATGCAAACAAGCTATGATTGGTGGATCAATGATTCTTAATTCCACATGTTATCCCTCTTTAAAACTGTATATGTCTGGAGCGTCTGTAAGACAGAACGTTATTATCTGATACGATATTAGGAAAGATTCTTTATCCTTGTGATCAAACATAGCAAATCTCGACTAAATCAGTCTCTTCTTGTCTGGATAAACCAATACTGCAGAATAGTAGCAAAACCTGCCCAGCATCTCTGACAACCAATCTAGCCGTCTAAGAAACATATGACTGATTACTATGCTAACTTGACCACGGTGCCGACAAAATCATTATTTTTGACAAAGAAATAAAACTCTGGATCACAATCCACAAAAAACTCCTCATAAATTATGATGCGATCAATTTCAATTGAACTTGTCTATCACCGATAGAATTCCAGTCAAGTACCTCTTAAACATACTGTAGGATACATAGCCTAGTAGAAAAGTGCTACAGAAGAACCATATAAGATACAGTAACTATTGTAGTGCTGAAAGCATGTCTTAAAGAAGGAATCGTCCCAAATCACATGCTTTCTGGGAATGTGCTCATATCAACACTAAAAGAATACACTACAGTTAGCAAGCTATTGGAACAGCAGTTACTAGAAGAAACACACAGGTTTCCAGAGCAGCTCAGTGTCGCCAACTGACACCTTCAAAGATCAAGGTACAGTACAATCTTTTAACATTTTCCAGACTTTTTCGATTATTCTTGTATCGTGATCCAGAAGTGATTCTCCAATCCCCCAAAAAACTATAAAATCACTGAAACATTCCATCAACCTTGTTGATCATAAAATAAACAAAATATTACCAAGCCTCCGGAAAATACACAACAAAACCCTTCTGAGATTTGGCAGTGCTATTTTGGTTCTGCAAGTTTTTCACACTTTTAACTAACAATCAGTGCATCTAGTACTACACACCTGAGTGGATTGTCACAATGACATGTGCTATAACCAACTGTACAGACACGTAACTTGCTATATCAGCACTGCAGATACACCTACTATACTTATATTAAACTGCATACCATTCAACGAAATCAAAGAACAAACAGTACTTTGAACCCAACAGGATGTCAGCAATGATATAAAAGACCTGTAGACCAGTTACCAGAAATCAGCAAGTTTGTGAAACGGGGAAATCCTAAATAACAAATAAACAGACAGACTGAAAAGGAATTCTGTTAGATTAAAACGCAAAACAAACTTGACCTCAAGACAACTGATTTTTTTCATTAGTAATCATAGTGTTATAATGTTGTCTCACACATATTGTGTCACTGATGGTTATTATTTATTTTATATTGCTGCAGTACTTACTA
>KN882328.1:294714-307544 GCA_000934455.1 Apostichopus parvimensis
TCGTATGCCTAAATGTATTATGCATTTGCTAAGAAATTGGGGAGAAAAAAAAAACCATTTGCCACTACCAATTACTCATAGGTTCCTGGATTCATTAATTCATCGGCAAGTGTTAAAATGCCTCGTGTCAATCATGTACAAGTTTCGTGAACGTGACGCTCCATTTAAATATGCTCTAAAACGTGATGACGTCATTTAATCCCAAATAAAGACACATAAGCATCAAATTCATGGCTTCTAGCTAAATATTTTCCGTCAAATAGCTCGAAAGCGCAACGGTATATATTCCTATTACTTTTTGGTGCATACAGAACTAATCAGTCTTTTCTGCATACTCTTTGTAGGGATTTATTTTTAAGCAGGATGTTGAGCAAAACTCATGGGTTTTGTTTCTTGTCAATGTGGTTTCTTTGCACAGGTATGAAACTTTTAATCAGAAGAAATCAAAGGAGAAAAATTTCAAGCTCTCCGAATTTTTTTTGGGGGGTCTGGAAGCTTTTTGTAGGATTAAAATTTGAATGATGAGAGAAATGTGTGTCTAAAATACCGAGAAAAAAGTCAATTACCCCTCCCCCACTCCCCACACTCCCACGCTTCAATAAAACCCAACACCCAAAGCAAAACTAAACAGCGATAGAAACAGACTTGAAAATAAACTCCATTTACAGAATGGAAGAGCAATGTACCTTCTTAAAAGACCAATGTCATTTGCCAGCGATCATTAGTTTAAGAAGGTCATAATTTTCTAGAGAAATAGAGAATTCCTAATGATCATTTTGCTGTTCTTTACCTGTCATTTCTGGCCCATTTCTTACGCCGTCAACTATTAATGAAACAGGGAAATCTGTTCTTTTTCTATAGCTTTGACAATAACATGCAGGTAAGCACAAATGCTGCTATCATCATAAATCCCATTGCAAATCGTTAACCATAAACAATCAAGTCTAAAGAGGATAAATGTTCACACCCGTCATCAAATGTGCAGTAGCAGCGTAAGATCACCAGAAGGCGTAGATTGTCGGTAAATTCTGAATATATGCGAAGAGACGTTTTATCATTTTAGAGTTTTACCTTGATATAATACAGGCAAGAACTGGCAATACACTTGAGAAATTCTGCAATTCATGCAGAAAAAAAGGTTGATTAATAAAAAACTATAGTTTAGCTAGACCAGGAGTTAATCTTCAAAATCAATATAGCGTAGCCCCCATGGACTTTGCTTCGTTAGCAACAACAAATACGAATATAGAGAGACATATTATTAGTTTAAGGAAATTGTTTGCAAATGAGGTCAATTGAAGGTAAAATTTTGTGATTACTTTCGAAATATTGGATCGATAAGTAATCAAAAAGCTGTGAGATATATAAATATTCAAGACTGAATTCGATGTTTAAGTAAAATTTTTCAAGATGACTTTTAAAAGTTGAAAAGTTCATTTTTTCCACATCGTTGATTAAAGAGTTAAATTGTGTTTTCTAAGTATGTAGGTATAAATATTTAAAGTTTGATGTTAAAGATGATGATGATGATGATGATGATGATGATGATGATGATGATGATGATGATGATGATGATGATGATGACGATGATGATGATGACGATGACGATGACGATGATGATGATAATGTTGACGATGATGATGGTGACGGTGGTGATGATGATGATGATGGTAGGGATGGTGACGGTGGTGATGATCATGGTAGGGATGGTGACGGTGATGATGATGGTGGTAGGGATGATGATGATGATGATGATGATGATGATGATGATTACGATGATGACGATGACGTTGACGATGATGGTGAAGTAACGGTGACAATGTTGGTGACGATGTTGGTGATGTTGATGACGCGGCTCATTATTTGCATGCATATCTTTGTCCTATGAATGTATGCCATTTAATATCACGGTCATTTAGTATTCGGAACTCCGGCAAAAGTAATTACACATGTCAGAGAATTGGGCCCCTACATTTCGCAAAGTGACCTCATATGTTTTTTTCATACACTGTAGTATATATATGCCAAGTATCGAAGAAGACTCCATATATCAAACCGTGGTGACGTAAATGTTACTGCCACCTAACGCGGTATGTTGAATCTGTTTTAATAATACAATTGATTTCTTGTTATTTGTTAGAACACTTATCACATCTCGTTAAAGTCGGTTTAATAATGTCTGACTTTGCCATACAGAGTTGCTCGCATATGTTGACAGGGGCAAATATATCGTCGAAAGGGGGAAAGATTGGTAACCCAACCTTTCGAGTAACTCACATTTTTACGGTAAATCAATTTCATTTAGTCACTTCTGACGTGTTGCCATTATACATATACTGATATATATACATATACTGATATATATATATATATATATATATATACGGTACATAACCTGCTGATGAAGATGTTACCGTTACCCCATTTATTGGATTTGAACGAAAAAGTAAACAAATAGAGAGGTTTTTCTTTCTTGAAAATGTATCCGAAAATGAATTCGATATCATAAAAGTATATTATGACTATTATTACAGGAGGCAAAACAAAACCATATATTATATGACAGAAATCTTTGTGACGAACAAACTTTCCGAAATTAAGGAAAATCTTGCTGAGTTTGGGAGATTTCCTAGTTTTGTGGTCATTTTGTAAAACAGTGATGTCACAGTGCCATTAGGAATTTATTGTTTTTAATTTCTCTTTGTTTTCCTTTTCATTGTTTGATTTCTGATTAAGGTAGAATGTTATGAAAGTGTTGATACTGAAACCAATGCCATGCTTAGTTCATGTTCAGATTTTCTATATTTTATATCGATTCAGCATTCGCGAAAACCCATCTCCATTACAGAAAATAAACAATCTAGTTAATATAAGGAAAAGACAAAGAACTGAAGCATGTTGTGGCTCGATGATGTCATATTTAATTTCTCCACACGTAGTAGTGTTGTTTTGGCAAGCTGTTGATATTGAGGTAAAAGGCTGATCAGACATAATTCTTGTCTGCTATTGTAGTGCATTCTGGTATTTAGCTTCAGTGTCGTATTTGTAATTAGGGTTGTTGTGAAGTAACACCATCACTAATGGACACTTCTGAAAACTTTACAAATGCATTAGTCTGGTATAATTTATAACAATGAGTGGGAAGTTCTGTGTGCAGTATGCAATAATGCATCACTAATGCGATCTTGAAAAGGTTACAAGCAATGATAGGAATACGGATAACCCATTAAAAACAAAAGTATAAAAAACAGAGACGGAGAGAGAGACAAAGAGAACTAAAGAGAGAAGAGCGATCTAAGAATATGAAAAGGGAAACATGATATTCTCAAAGATAATGAGCATAAACATATAGGTTAATAATGTTACTTATGCTTCTACATTAAACATTAGACACTTATTCCAAACGTGCCTTCGTCTATAGGACGGTTGGAAACATTAAAAGGCCGTTGACATGAAATCTGAAGTATACCAAAATGACAATAATATCCGTAGGATCTACAGTATGAGGATTGTCTAGAAAATATATCTCTGTGGCTTGACATGTAGGACCATCATACTGATATATCTTCAGACTTTTCTTTGCTGGCAACATTCTTAGTTCTTGGGCCTAACGAATCCACATAATTATAGTCTATTTGGGTCCAAACGAAACCCACACTTTCAGTAAGAAGAAAGCATTGATTATAGATAAAAGTGGAGGTCCATGTATACCTTACATGATCCTGAATGGCAAGGTGAGAAGATTTAGTCCCATAGTGGTCCCACGTGGAACCAACCACACACAGGACTTTAACCTTTTTAAACGTACCTGAACCAGGCGAACCGGCTCGCATTGACCGGATGAATCTACACATTTCGTTAAGCTCATTCCCGGTCATATCATTACAAATTGATGATCGTCGTTAGCACGGAGCAGGTAAACTATTGAACTGTGTTTCATTGCAACGATTGGAAGACCAAGAAAAAATTGTCTGCACTTAAGATATAGATCACTTTTATTCAAATATGGCTTTATAGAGTATAAACTATTCTATTTCAATAATTAAGCCATTCAAAACATCTGTTCAGTCTTGATTGTTGGTTCTTTCGTCCATAATCCAAGTGCTGTGATTGCCTTTGCGGAACGGGGGAGGGGATGGGGACAATCTCCTTCACTCCTGCTATTACCTTCGGTAATGATAACTTACGCAAAACCATGGTTTCGTAGTAAACACGTAAGAACAGTTTTGGCGTCATTCAACTGTCATGAAGAAGAATGACGTCACATATCAACCCAACCAATCAGCTTTATGATCGAGAAACTCAGGGGAAATTAAGAATCCAAACAGGTGATATATTGAGATAACAGCTTTAAGTATAGATTTCAGAAACCAAAATAAAAACCAAACCTATCTAGGTTAGTTTTTTTATTTACTTAGGTTTGATCTTGGGAAATTAAGAATATCTTAGAAATCAAATTCACCATTGTATTATTTTATCAATTCATAGTCATTTCTATCACTGCAAACCTCTTCTTTATTTCCCATAGGATTTAAAAGTACACAGAATGCGTATACTATAAAGGACTTTGTCAATTTAATCAGGAATGGATATTTAAAGATTCACAGATTTCTCTATTGACGGGTATTTCAATAGAAGCAGCTCACTTTGTCGATCGTGTTGATGGTGCATTTGAACGTGTGTTCAATCACAGATTACAGATATGATATAGCTTTGTAGAGGTTATTATGTAATCATGCAAAGTGCAGTTAATACAACTTTACTCATGCATATAACTTAGGATGTTTGTACACTGTAAGTGTAGCAGGAAAGGGGAAACATTGAAGACAATGATAAGCTGGCAGTTGTTATTGACTATTGTGTTCTGGTTATACTGATTCTGCATGTGCACGTAGACCAATGCATATGCAGTATCATGGATGGATACTTTTTAAGAAAAAGTCGCCCAGGAAAGAACCTGGGCACGAAAACCAAACTACCGAACGACTGATCCGCTCTCAACCCCAGTCCCCTTGCAACGGGACTGTGACTGTGTGATCATCGTCGGGTGTGCATCACCATTCCCCTCGAAAGGGAACAGATACTACACATGATCTTAGCCAAAGGCCGAGAAGCGATCATGGATGGATAGGGGACTGCAGGGGCGACGCACATTAAAAAATAAATTGTGCAGAGTTCATGTATAGTCGTAGACTACATGAAAACACTTTATGAGGACTATAGTTTAGACGTGAGTTTTCCTAAAGACTAAGGAAGCACGCATAAGTGAATTGCAGACAATTCCAAATTTACAAAATGTGACACAAGGGAAGAGTTCCAATACAAACGGGACTCCTGTTAACTGGAAGGGTTCCCATGTTTTGAGTTCAGAGGATAATTTGGAGTATTATTTGTCTATTTTCCAAGGGTAAGAAGCAAGGAGCACCAAGAGGACCTTGTCAAATTAGGCTTTCTTCCATTAGGATCGACCAAAGTTAGTACTATGCAAAATTGTGACCTGGATGTGACCTGACAATTCCTGGCAATCTGTTATTTTCCCAATAACGGATTGTAGACTTCATTAGCATGCACAGACCCCTAGTACGGTATAAATATACATTATGGTGACTTGTTTCAGTGTCAACTTTCAAGACATTGACAAAACACCAAATTTATTAAACAATATATAGACTGTACTGTCAAAGTCAATATATGCTTTAATGTACTGAAGAAATGATATGCTATTAACATAATATTCAAAATGGATATTTCGTGCTTTGGATTTTTTAATTTTGAGCCAAGTTCGTTAGTGTAAAGATAGAAGATTTCGACACTTAAAAATCTCCAAATATCTTTTGTTTTCTTATTGCTGAATCATTTAGGTTAAAATTTTGAGGCGGCCCTAATTGTGGGGGAATGACAGTCCTTCTGGTCCAGCCAAGACTATGTTATTTCTACAAAGTTTGGTGGTTTTAAGTTTGACACTACAATGTTTGTGAGCCGCATAAAGGAAATAGTGAAAAGAAGGCCTCGATCAAACAAGACTAATTTATTGGAATGCAGTCTTGAAGAAGCTTTTGCCAAAATAATGGACTCGTCCAGTTCCCCAAAAGGTTAGGGTCTCGACAGTTGATTCACCAATTAAAAGTCAGTCTGAAGCATGTTATTCCTTAAACGTAGGTCCATATTATTGGACTAAGCAACTACTAATAATATGTGTTTATAATGTAGGCCTTTCTTGTTTGTGAAGGGAAGAGGGGAAGATGCCGGAGGGGATAAGATGAGGAGATGGAGCGAAAGGGGATTGCCCCACCCCCACCCATTGAATGAGGGACAACACCAACACACTGTATAGTCTAATAGTCTTATATACAAAGATTCTGTGCATTTTGTACTATTTGCGATCCTATGTGCCTACGTAACGTGGTATCCAATTCCATGCATGATATTAGCCTTTAAAAATGGATTGTGGAATTCAAATCTATTTGTCTATTTTTTGTTGAAATTGAAGAAAAGAACCCTGGTATTTCAATAGCTCTACAGATCGTCAAGCCTTTGGGCTCCACTCAAAGAAGATTGGAAATGCTGAGTGATGTGCTAGGAACATTAAAGCCTGAAATCTAACTCAGAGAGGTTTATCTTAACTAGAAGAGTAACGGTCAAGTTATGGGCAAATTTAATTTTTAGGTATGGATAGTTTCATATCTTGTCAACTAACCAGTGTTTTAAAGTAGTTTCTCTATAAATGAATTGCCGTTGCAAGTGATATGTCCAGCTGTGAAAGAGAAATATAATCTAAGCATATACGGGGATGGGGCGGGGGCGGGGGAAAACCCAATTCCTTTAAGTGTAGGTTACTACCAACGACGAAGCAATACCTCAACAATATTTTTTTTCGAGAAACCGAACATTTTCTTTGAAATCAAAGGATACCTATAATGCATGTCAATTTATACAACGCATGGCGTGTAATTTCGTTCCCTATTCTTATCTTATCTGCAACACTCAACACAATCATAATGGCAATCACATCTAGGACAGACGAGTCGTCTTGTCTGTAATCACGTTTTCTAGTTTCTGAGTTTCTCTCTTATTTTGAGGAGAAAAGGAAGGACGATGTTCAGGTTCCTTCTTGAGTCTGTCCAGATAAATACTCGTAAAGGTCTGTTTGAGTTCAGTTATACTTTTTACAACATCCAATGCCCTTTTCACGTCGCATTGACTGTTTTTGCCTCTGTTTTCTTCACCGTGCGGACTTAGCTTACTTTAATGAAATTGTTTATCAGAGTGACCTGCGCAGAAAAAAAAGAGAAAGTATATAAAAAAGGTTAATACGTAAAATATCTATTACATCTGTAGATAAACACTTAGAATTGTGGAAAGAAATTTGTTTTCTGTCCGATATTGACAATGATGTACAGGTTAAGAAGAAGTTACCTGGTTACCTGAGCCTGTAATAGTACGTCACGTGACCATTCACCCTGTTAACAGATTAAAAAGAAGGGCCTCTTAAACTGTCATCCCTTTGATATAAACTTACTCTCATATCTTTGAGCCGGAACGCATTTTAATTGCACTACCATTTAGTTTCCACAGTAGGTCAATCAATCAGCATGTAACGTAGATCGAGAAGATATATTTGGCTCAAGTTTACTTCAAGACTAGTTGCGACAGTCGACAAGATGGATGTACTACAAGTAAAACAATTCTCATCTTAAAACAACTATCGTCCGAATGAAGAGAGAGAGAGATAGGCAAAGCAAAAAAAAAAAATAGATGTCAAAGACATTTTATTTTATCCGTGTTCTTTAATTGTTGTTCAGAAAGTTTTCGATAACATCGATGAATATAAGAATAGTTTGGAAGAACGATTTGCAACGGGTACATCTTTATCGGTGGTGATTTAATACATTGAATTTTACTATATCATACACTTGTCATAGCTGATTCAGAAGCTCAAGCAATTTATCTTTTTATTTGTCAAATGATTCTGTAAGATTTTACTTATCGCGTATTATGCTTGACCTATATAGTCACCGATTGGACCACTGAAGCACTGGCTGGTTGTGTCGATTGCTCGGTTGAATAATTGAATGCATAAAAAAAAGGAAGGAAAGCATAATGAATGAACGAAATTAATGAATGAACGACTAAATGTATGTCTGACTGACTGACTGACTGACTGACTGACTGACTGACTGATTGAATGAATGAATGAATGAATGGATGAATGAATGAATGAACACACAACTGTATGTCTGACTGAATAAATGAATATCGAAATGAAAGAGTGAATTAGAATAAATTAGGAGAAAGGAAGGGGTGCAATAGAATGAATTGGCATGAATTGTCATGAATTGTCATGAATTGTCATGAATTGTCATGAATTGGCATGAACTGGCATGAATTGTCAGGAATTGGCATGAATTGTCATGAATTGGCATGAATTGTCATGAATTGTCATGAATTGTCATGAATTGTCATGAATTGTCATGAATTGTCATGAATTGGCATGAATTGGTATGAATTGGCATGAATTGTCATGAATTGTCATGAATTGTCATGAATTGGCATGAATTGGCATGCATTGTCATGACTTGTCATGAATTGTCATGAATTGTCATGAATTGGCATGAATTGTCATGAATTGTTATGAATTGTCATGAATTGTCATGAATTGGCAAGCATTGGCATGAATTGTCATGAATTGTCATGAATTGGCAAGCATTGGCATGAATTGTCATGCATTGTCATGAATTGTCATGAATTGTCATGAATTGCCATGAATTGGCAAGCATTGGCATGCATTGGCATGCATTGGCATGAATTGTCATGAATTGTCATGAATTGTCATGAATTGGCAAGCATTGGCATGAATTGTCATGCATTGTCATGAATTGGCATGAATTGTCATGAATTGCCATGAATTGGCAAGCATTGGCATGCATTGGCATGCATTGGCATGAATTGTCATGAATTGTCATGAATTGTCATGAATTGGCATGAATTGGCATGAATTGGCATGAATTGGCATGCATGGTCATGAATTGTCATGAATTGGCATGAATTGGGATGAATTGGCATGAATTGGGATGAATTGGCATGCATTGGCATGAATTGTCATGAATTGGGATGAATTGGCATGCATTGGCATGAATTGTCATGAATTGGCACGAATTGTCATGAATTGTCATAAATTGGCATGAAGGAAGGAAGGATAAATTAATGAAAATACAATTTCTTTTTACTATGTTACCTATATAAATGCCTTAAAAGCCTTAAAGACTCAACTTTCTATCGAATATCGTTTTCTCCGAATGTATTCTTCAGAGATATCCAGTATTTTGACATGAAAAACAAACTACGGAGTACTATTATGCTAAAGACTCAAAAAGCTTATTAACAGAGACAGTAATTGTGTTAAAGGAATTAAATTCTTTCCAGCAGAATAACATTCACTTATCGGAAATATCATGGCAATTTATGTTCAATGAGCGATGAAATAAACACAATTAAGGCTGAATGAACTTTTGGAAAAGTACGTCTGACATTTTACATTATATTAATATATTTGTGCACTTTTAGTACTCTAATTTTCCGTTAGTGTGCTTGTTGGTGTGTTTTTTGTTTGTATTAAGCCCTTAGACTGGTATTTACCTTGTTCAGGAACGTTGCCAAGCAAATATAAAAACCAACATTGAATTTATGACAAATTACACTTAAAGTAATAAAGAATATAAAGTATAACACATGAATTTTTGTGATCGATATTTCTGAACTTTCTTGTCAAATATAAAGTTCACATGGCACTTTTGGAAGCCGTTCTTTGACTTTAACACACCACTTGGTGACTTTTAAATTCATTTACAGAACACATTATAACCTTCCAGTTGTACCCAGCTGCGACTTGTCCAAATATGGGAGGACGGGGTACAGTATTCATGAGTTCTTCCGCCTCACTAGAATCCAGATGAATTAAAACAACTCGTCCGTGTGACGTAATGTCCATCAGCCTTGGATGAACTTTTATCCAGAAAATATCCTTCATTGTAAAAGGTAAGGTATGTTAATCTCAAAGCATCTTACAGGTCAACTTATAGGTGGTTGGTCCCATCGGACATATTATGATTCCATGGTGTTAGCCGAGTAAATTCATAGATGTCTTAAGTGAACTTTGCGAGAAGTGTTATACGAGAAGTGAACTTTCATTATCTATGCATTCGAGTGGGGGCAAAACCATGCTTATTGTTTCAATTAATTATGTAAAAAATTGCATACTTAAGACATGAACTTTAGTAAAAAAAATTTAAAAAAAAGTTGAGATGAAAGAAAAAGATGAAGACAGAGTGTGGAGCAGACTCTTGTTTTTGTGTGTGTGTGTGTGTTTTATACTCTATTTGAAATATCATAAAGTTTATCATAAGTTATGATCATAACTCAATCGATATGTTTTAATGTTAATATTGCACCGATATAGATTAAGCCATCTTCAAAGGGAATTGAACTAGTATAAAGTCCTGTGTATAATTGGTTGATTTTTTAATCAAAGTAGTCTTGAAACAAAACTCTTTTGCTGCATGGTGAAAGTGATATCTCTTTTGGTAGCCCAATGAAGGCTGCAAAGTGGTCAAAAATATACTTTATAAAGACCCTTAATTATTTGACATTTGAGGTTCATTCCGTGCAAGAGAAACAAACTCATGGTTTAGCTTTGATATTAATAGCGAAAGACTCGTAAAGAATCTTTGCAACATTTATAGAGGAAGGTCAAAATACTTAAAAAAATGATAAATACCATGCAGATATATTCAAAAATAAACTCAAATTGGTTAACAGTAAGTTCACCAAATAAAGATAAGGCATTTTCATAGAGAAATGACCTTTCTTGTTGTATACAAAATTGATAAATTTAGAAGATTAGTATAGCTGTCAAACGGTCACTTCCTGAGATTAATGATCATTCTAACGCAACCATACAGAATATTTTTAACGGAACTCAAAAGTTCAATAACATTTTAATTGCTCAATTTCCGCAACAATTCCCTTTTTAGTGTGTGTATATATATATATATATATATATATAGTGGAGACCATTTTTATTAGGGGGTTAAATTTATGTAAGTTTATCGAATTACGTACACCCCAATTAATCCATTTTAGAATTATATACAGACCTATTCATACTGAATAACATGACTGAATGAGTTTATTAAATTTTGCCCCTCCCTTAAAATAGAAGGACACAGTTCTCGGTCTTTAAGCTCCATTGAATACCTTTGTATTGTCTTGAATATTCCTTGCATCGGTGTTTCTGATAATGCACCTGTCTTCTACGACGGATGCACGGTTTGCATTACCAAGTAACAAAAAAGTGGGTTAAGTAACAGATTTTATAGGAAATACATGAACATTTCGAAGATGCCGTGCCTCATCAAACTTGGTTTGTCATTCTCTTGGTAAAACTTTCCATACTATTTTCTGGCATTAAACGTAAAAATAAACGATTAACCAAGTAAGAAAAGATATGAATTAAAACCGATGACTGATTTACTGATGTAACATATTTTAAATTAATAGAGTCTGACATAGTTGTATGATTCTTTGATATGTAAATTAATTAATTTAATGATAAGTTTATCAAGGGGTTTGCAATATAAGTTCTTTCATGAGTCCATCTTCGCATGTGTTCATCCATTAATACTTTGCTTTGTTTTATCTAGGACTGGATACTGCATTACATCACACCCTTCAAATCTACTTGCCTCCATCTATAATGAATTAAAATGGATTTGGTTAACCGAAATTACAAAAGGCGAGTTTCTGATCTACGTCATACACCGTTTCACTTTGCGCATGTGCAGTTGGTATCATCAAACTGCTCATGACATAAAATAAAATAAAACAAAAACACGCCCCACCCCCACCCCAAAGAATGAAACCCAAATGGATTACAATCGATTGTTACAAACAATCAAGTTAAGCACAAAAATGAAGTAACAAATATTTTCTTATTTTCACAGTATGTGTTTGAATGATTTTATCGCACCAATAACATGTAATCCCAATAACTGAATCTATTTGATATGGAGCCCCCCCCCCCTACCTCTTGTAGATGAAATGTTATCAAATTTATAGCATTTTATTTTTAATATTATGATCATGACTATCTCTTCGTTAGTCATTCAGTAACTAAGAATAATTGATTAATCAAAATGACTGAATGAATAAATTTCATATAACATCCATTTATTCCATATATCTATCTGTCATTATTTTAACATCAATCAACACACTTATTACTGCAGCCCGATATTACGTAGATGGAAATAAAAGGGGGGGGGGTGTGATTTTGGTATTTTTATATCCGTTATTACTACTTAAAAAGTAAACGATAAATTGTCTTCGTCCTTGTAGATTCATTATTCATCTCCCGATAATACAAGATGAGGGAAGGTCATATAAAACCACAGTAATAGTGTAGACCAATCGGTTTTATGACGACATGAAGCCTACCATGCAAACTCTTTGGAACGCATTTGGTTGCTCTTAACAAATTGTCATTGCTAATGTTTGCTGATGATCATTGATTAAGACAGCCAATACCATTCAAATGTTAAATTCATAGACGGTTTCTCCATTTTTGCTCTCTACCAAATCCCTTGTCAATCGTGATAAATGTGAAGAGTTAATTCCGTACTGGCCGATGTGAAAAGTGACGGTTGCGTAGAACATCAATGAAAATATTCACCTGTCGATTCGCCTTTACGCAAGCTTAAAGACACTTCAACGTATAGATTTTCATCTTAATGTGCTTATGTCAAAAGAAATCTGATCTACCATATTGATTTTTT